>CAUYQV010018507.1:0-49670 GCA_963574575.1 Galagoides demidoff
CATCACAGCTCACAGCAACCTCCAACTCCTGGGCTCAAGCGAGTCTCCTGCCTCCGCCTCCCAAGTAGCTGGGACCACAGGTGCCTGCCACAACGCCCGGCCATTTTTTGGTTGCAGCCATCATTGTTGTTTGGCGGGCCCGGACTGGGGATTTGAACCCGCCACCTTAGGTGTACGTGGCTGGCGCCTTAGCCGATTGAGCCACAGGCGCTGAGCCTGTGTGGACATGTTAACATGTCTCTTGGCTGTATACCTAGGAATTGAACTTTTGGGTCATATAGTAACTATATGTTTAACTTTTTCTTTTTCTCATCCATTCATTCGTGAGGTAGGACCTTTCTCTGTTGCCTGGGCTAGAGTGCCATCATCATAGCTCACTGCAGCTTTAAACTCCCAGGCTCAGTTGATCCTCCTGCTTCAGGTTCCCAAGTAGCTGGGACTATAGTATATACCACCATGCCTGATGGAAAACAGAAAATAGTTTTTCTATTTTTTGTAGAGATAGAATCTCACTCTTGCTCAGGGAAGTCTTATACTCCTGGTCTCAAACATCCCTCGACCTTGGCCTCCAAAATGCTGGGAGTATAGGCATGAGCCACTGCACCTGGCCTGTCTGTTTAAATCAAGAAACAACAATTTTCCAAAGTGGCCATACCAACTTATGTTCCCACCAGCAGTGTACAGAGCATTCTATCCCGATTTCTGCACACCCTTGCCTGCGCTTGTTATTGTCTGTCTTTTTGGAGCCATCCTGGTGGGTGTGAAATGGTGTCTCATTGTGGTTTTTAATTTGCATTTTCCTGATGGTGAATGTTGTTGAGCATTTGTTCGTGTACTTATTTGACACTTGTATCTTTTCTTTGGAGAAATGTCTGTCTATATACTTCACCCATTTTAAAATTGGGTATTTGTTTTTATTATTGATTTGTAAGAATTCTTTATATGTTCTGGTTATATGTTCCTTTGTTGATACATGATTTGCAAATATTTTCTCATATTCTGTGTGTTTTACTTTCTTTTTTTTGAACAAAGTGTTTCTTCATTTTTTAAAATTTTTATTTATTTTATTTTTATTTTTTGGCCAGGGCTGGGTTTGAACCCACCACCTCTGGCATATGGGGCTGGCGCCCTACCCTTTTGAGCCACAGGCGCCACCCCTGTTTTACTTTCTTGATGGCATAAGAGTTTTTGATTTTAATGAAGCCTGATTTATCTAATTTTTCTTTTATTGAGCCAGAAAGAGTTATTTCTATGCTTTTTTTTTTTTAAAGACTTCTAATTTTAGCTCTTATTTTAGGCCAATGACTCTTTTTTTTTTTTTTTGAGACAGTTGTCCTGGGTGGAGTGCCATGGCATTATAGCTCACGGTAACCTCAAACTTCTGGGTTCCAGTGATCCTCTTGCCTCAGCCTCCCAAGTAGCTGGGACAACTAACTTGCCACAATACCCAGCTAGTTTTTCTATTTTTTTTTTTTAAATATAGATGGGGTCTCACTCTTGCTCAGGGTGGTCTCAAACTCCTGAACTCAAGCAGTTCACCTGCTTTGGCCTCCCAGAGGGTTAGGATTACAGGTGTGAGCCTCTGCACCTGGCCCATGATTCATTTTGAGTTTGTTTTTGTATATGGTGCGGGGCAGGAGTCCTACCTCAGTTTTAGCTTGTGGGTACACAGGTGCCCCAACACCGTTTGTTGCAGTGGATGGGGTATTAAAGGACATCTGGAGCTCTGTAAAATCTACCATCTGAGGAGGAAAGGGTCTGGGAGTCATCTAACACAGGGCCTGGCCTGGTGAAAATGCTCTTGGTAGCCTTTCCCTTTCCTCCTGGAGTGGCACCAGGGAGCAACTGTCCAGTCCTGCTTGACAGTCTTTTGTGTTGAGATTTTATAATTCTGTGTTTATTTTCCTAGCTCTTCACAGTTCGCAGAATGGTGCTTGCTATGGTTTGGATAGTTGCGCCTCCAAACCGCAGGTTAAAATTTGATCCCAGTATTGGAGGTGGGGGCTTAATGGGAGGTGTATGGGTCATGGGGGTGGATCCCTTGTGAATAGATTAATGCCCCCCACCCTGCCCTTGGGAGTGAGTGAGCTCTCATGCTGTTAGTTCTTTTTTTTTTGAGACAGAGCCTCTACCCCAGCCTACCCCTGGGTAGAGTGCTGCAGCATCACAGCTCACAGCAACCTCCAACTCCTAGGCTCAAGCGAGTCTCCTGCCTCCGCCTCCCAAGCAGCTGGGACCACAGGCGCCTGCCACAACACCTGGCTATTTTTTGGTTGCAGCCATCATTGTTGTTTGGCGGGCCTGGAGCTGGATTCGAACCTGCCACCTTAAGTGTATGTGGCTGGCGCCTTAGCCACTTGAGCCACAGGCGCCGAGCCCATGCTGTTAGTTCTTGAGAGAGCTGGTTATTAAAGAGCCTGGCACCCCACTCCCCTTGCTTCCTCTCTCCACATGGGGTCTCTGCACACCCAAATCCCCTTCACCTTCTGCCATGATGGGCAGCAGCCTGAAGCTCTCACCAGGTGCCCACTCTTAAACTTTTTCCAGACATCAGAACCATTAGCCAAATAAACCTTTTTCCTTTCTTTATAAATTACCCCGCCTCAGGTGTTCTTTATAGCAGCACAAAACTAAGATAGTGTTGTGTGCAACTATATGCTAAATAATTGATCAGGTGATGGTGAAGGTCAGAGCAAGAGGATGTGGGCTTCCATCACAGCAGGGGTGTCCCTGGCGTGAGAGACCCACTGCAACCAACAGCAGAGAGGTTATCAAGTCTCTTTTTGCCTGAAGAGGTGTTCGAGCCCCAGGGGCTAGCTGTGAGGCTCTTGGAAGCCCTTGATCAGGCTGGGGAGGAGAAGATAGTGACAGCCAAGACTGGAGGTGATGAATGCTTAGAAAAGAAGGAATTTTCAGCTTTCTGGCTCCTCTAATCCAGCCCTGGTTTGGGGCCAGAGGAGGACGGTTTTCATTCCCCTCAGCACTTTCTCAGCAGAGCTAATAGGTCCCCAGGGCAGATTTAAGAGAAGTTAGTGAGACAAGTTATGGTTATGCCAGACTTTAGGCTACATGTCCCTCTTTGTCCCCAGGCCTCTTGGGCTGAACTCAAAGCAGCAGCTCCCCCACGGTGGGAGTGGAGGCCCTAGAGGCCTGCTGGGTGGAGTGTCCATGTGAGGGCAGCAGGACGTCAGAGAGGGACAGGCCTTCTCCTTCCTCCCACTGTGACAGCTCGGGAGGGGAGGGTCTTGCCAGTCATTGGCACATCTCTCCAGCAGGGCCTCTACTCGCTTCTCCAAGCCTATTCCCTCCCACTCCCATGTCTCTGGCCCAGACTGTGCTGAGCACACCCATGCTCATTTCTCCTGCTCTCTGTTGAGTCCCATCACCTAGAAATCACCTGGCATGGTCACTTGTGGGTGGATGAGTGGATGCTTTTCTACTCTGAGCTAAGCTGTGCCTTTCCCCTCATTACCCATTGCCCTCTGGCTGTGTTCAAAAGCCTATCGACTCTTCATGGACCAGTTTGAATATCTTGTGTATAATCCCCATAATTGATGATCTCATCTTTTGCTTTCCTCTCTTGTTTCTACTTCTGTTTGCTACTTTCCACACTTCCCTGTGCAAAGATATTTGTACATAGGGGTTTTAATTTTTTTAACAGGGTCCCTGTCACACAGACAGGAGCGCAGCAGCCCAATCATAGCTCATCGTAACCTCAAATTCCTAGTTTCAAGTGATCCTCCCGCCTCAGCCTCTCCCAAGTGCTGAGATTGCAGGTGCTTGCCACTGTACCTGGCCTGTGCATGTGTTTTGACCCTAGAATTAAAACACCCTGTATAGGATAGGGACCATGATGTCCTCATTTCGTATTTTACTTTATTTTTCCTCTCTTCTACTCCACCACACCCAGGACAGTGTTTTACAGACCTTTGCTGCTTGACAAAGTCTGCTTAACTGCAGTGCCTGGGTCTCTGCCTCCCGGGTTAGTGTTCTGCCTACAGCTTTTGCCACCCAGAGGATTTTCCTGGGTTTCACATCCTGGAGTAGGAGGTATCTGGGAAAGACAGATGTCAGTGTGTGTGACGTTTCCTACCCATTGTGTATAATTTACATATCTCTGTGTAGAGTGCATCAGCGCGACTGCATTACTAAGGTATTATGCTTGACTCCTGGCAGGAAGAACGGGAGCAGATAACACATCAGTGGTAATCCCCTGCTTTGCCCTAGAGGATACAGAAAATCTTTGGTGTGAGTCGCTGCCTCTGGATATTAGAGACTCACCTGCTATTATTAATACTGTGGCTGGAATTCTCCCTCCACATGCTTGGGCAGCTCTTTATTCTTTCTCCCTTGCATCCTCAACTCTCTCCCCTGCCCCAATCCCTCACCTGGAAGGTGGGGCTGAGTAGGGTGGCAGGGCCAGTGGGAGGGAGACCGTGCAGGGGGCCGAGCTACAGAGGTCCTTTGGGAAGACCAGTGGGTGCTAAGGCTGGACTGCTCGTTGAGTGCAAAGTTGCTAGTGGGAGGAAGGAAATGACAGCCATACTCTGAAATTACATGGGGCTTTCTGTTTCCTAAGATGCTTTCATGTGAATTTTTGATTTTGATTCTGACAACAGTCCTGTGAGGTTTGTTAATCCGTTTTCAGACACGGGGTCTGCAGAGCAGAAAGGAAGGTCATGTATCACTGGTTAGCAGCAGAGACAGGAGGAGAGTTCATTTTACACTCTATGGTACCTAGCATTGGTCAGGAAGCTCCACCATAGCCAGCATATTGTGGGCGTTTGAGACATGTTTGTCTAATAAATGGATAGTGGGTCCTCAATAAATAAGTACTGATTTGAAATAAAACGGAGTTTTCTTGGTTTTGCTTCCAGCTTCCTCTGGTCTCCTTTGCCGATTGCCTTGGTTTCTTCTCTTCCCCATGGGAGTAGCACCTCTCCCAGCCCTTGTACTTGTCCCAGGCCTTGCAAGGGCAGACTGGCTGGATCAAGGTGGTGCAGAGGTATCTGGGATGACTCCTGGGAGTCAGTGGCAGAGTGGCAGGCTGGCAAATCCCACCAAAGTGGGATTAACTGCAAAGCCCACCTCCTGTGCTCCAGGTGGACAGGGCTCTTTCATCACAGCTGTCTTTGCTCTGCGCTGAGTCTCGGCCTGGCGACCCCTGCTGTACACTCCAGGTCTCCACTTTCAGTGGGCCAAGGTGGCATTTCGGCTGCTGAGGCCACTCTGTCTTGGGTAAAGTGAAGGATGTTAGGCCAAGGGTCAGACAGCCCAGCTCTGAATCCTGACATCTCCATTTCTGCTTTGTGACCTTGGGATAATCCCTGAGTGTCTCAGAGCCTTTAACTTACTGGCTTCTCAGGTCCCTTATATTCCTGAAATTCTAGGATTCTATGGTTTCCTCTGTTGGGAGGGAAGAGGCTCATCATCTTATGCCTGGCCACAGAGGGGTAGGATTAACCTCCAGGGTCAGGGAGCTTGCAGAACTCAGGAAATGCCTCTCTGTGATCTGTATTTGGTCCAGAGACAGGTGGTGGAGCATGGAGGAGGGGAAGTTCACTCACAGCCCTCGGCTGGGGGCAGGGAGGCCTAATTCAGCTGCTCTTTCTTTGCCCCTAATGGAATGATGGTTTTCAGGCTTGAGTCCTCAGTGGACTTAGATTTTAACTAAGAAGCCCAACTCTGTGAATTAACTCTTCCATTGGAGGGGAAAATGGGAGGATTTCTTACTATTGATTAATGGGGGCTTGCTGGGAATCAGGGTGCCTTTGCCTATTTTTCAATGAACTTTATGAAATACCAATTCCTTGGGGAGGTGCTGCTCTTTGGACTTTCAGCATGGCCTCTAGGAAATTATCTCCTTTGAGCCATTATTCCCCATACTCTCTTGTTGGGTAGAGGAGTCCAGAAACATTTAAAGCATTAGGGAATTAGTTGAATTGTTGCAAAACTGGATGAGAGTCATGGAGTGTCTCTCCCCACTGTACAGAAGGAGATACCAGGGACTGAAGAAAGTTGTCCACAAAGCTGAGATTGTGCTGGCAGTCGAGAAGGGAGGTCCCTCTGGTTGTAAACTCTCAAGGCTGTGAGTGAGCCTTAGTCAATCTGTTTGTGTATTCGTGAGGCGCCCGCGAGATTAGCCACTGAGCAGAGGTTTAATTTATGATGGCGCCTAGAATTCCCGTCCTGCTGCCTGCTAGAATCTGCTGTATCAGTGGTGTTGCTGAGCTCCCAGGGGCGTCTTAAGTCTCACAAGTAATCCGTGTCTCGGTCATGTTCGAAGGCAGCCCCATGCAGAGGACAGTCCTCAAAGAGTGGTATCAGCACCCGGGGTCAGGCCAGGCCTAGGGGGGAAGTGGCCAGTGTATGGGATTACAGATGTTTCCTTCAGTGTTACCCCGAAAACTCTCTCCTTTGGTCACTTGTGATACAGGAGATGTAGCAACTTGGCATTCAGTATTCCTCTTGCTGAAAATTGTTGAAATAAAGACATAGAGAAGACACAGGAGTTTAATAATATTCCAGCAGCATTAAGTAGTGTAAGCCTAATGTACATTGTAATTTTTTTCATTAACTTCAATTTAGTAGACATTTATGTTTTGATTTTGTAAGGTGCTTGGTTCTTGCAAGCAGTAACACTGTCTTTCTTTAAACAAATGTTCCATATTTTGTACTTTTCACTAATTTGGGAAGGATTTCTTATTACTGATTAATGAGGTTTTACTAAGAATAGGATCAAAGCATCACACTATGGAGAGCTGGAAGGTTCCTTAGAGATTATCTCATAGTCTTCGTTTTAGAGATGGAAAAACACCAGTTATTATACATCCAGATGATTAGCCATTTATATTACTCATGTGAACAGCTTTTTCCCTTTATGTTAGAGGGCCACAGGGTGAATGAACAGACAGAGGTGTTCAAATATTCTATTGAAATATAACGTATGTAAAAATGCAGCCTTCAGTGAATGTTTATATATAAGTGAATGCGTCTCTAACAGGCTCTGCATCACTATCACCTCAGAAGTCATCCCCATTCCCTTTTTTGGCCATTATTCCCAGTCCTGGGTAACCACCAACCTGACATGTAATAGCATAGCTTAGCTTTTGAACTTCACTGTACGTGGATTCGTACACTATATATTCTTTTATGTCTGACTTCATTTTTATTTTTGAGACAGAGTCTCACTCTATTGCCCTGGATAGAGTGCTGTGGCGTCATAGCTCACAGCAACCTCAAGTAATCCTCTTATCTCAATCTCCTGAGTAGCTGGGACAATAAGTACCCACCACAACGCTGGCTAGTTTTTCTATTTTTAGTAGACAGGTCTCTCTGTTGCTCAGGCTGGTCTTGAACCCCTGAGCTCAACCAATCTACCCGCCTCAGCTTCCCAGAGTGCTAGGATTATAGGTGTGAGCCACCATGGTTGGCCTGACGTCTTTCTCTTGACATCTTAAAAATATGATTCATCTATGTTGCTACATGTGGCTATAGTTCATTAGTTTTTATCATTGCATAATGTTCTACCATAGGACTATGTAATAGTTAATTTAGCCTTTATATTCTTGATGTACATCTTGGTAGTTTCCAGGTATGGGTTATTTTTAAAGTAATGCTTCTATGAACATTCAGATACACCTTTTCATCCAAACCCATTTCTTTTGGTTTATAAAAAATAGTGGAATTGCTGAGACACAGAATATGGGTATATTCCATTTTCACTGATATTGCCAGTTTTCCAAAGTGGTTGTACCAATACTCCCCAACAGCAGTTCACGAAAGTTCTGGGTGGCCTCTGTTCATCCCTGCAACTTGATATTTTCTGTTGATTTTGTTTTGGCCATTCTGGTGTGTATATAGTGGCATCTCCCTATGGCTTTTGTTTGATTTCATTGATGAACAGTGAAGTTGAGCAACAGGAATAGGATTTTGAGCACAGACTAGGGTTTTTAGCTCCTCTGTCGAGTTAGCTATACCAATCAATGAGGACAGAAAGACTGAGACATATTTTAGGAGGATAAAGAAATGTATAACTTCAATATAGTATTGGCCGACTTCAAATAGAAGAAACTGTAAGCCCTGGAGGCTACGTCTTATGCACTTTTGCACCTCCTTTCCCCATCCACGGTTAGGGCAGTGCTCAGTATGTAGGTGCTCATTGAAGACTAGTGGGGGTTTGAACCAAGGTTCAGCTAGAGAGGGATGATGGACCTGGGCTGGGGTGGATATGGGGGCATGGAGCACATGGTGGGCTGGATTTGGGGTGTACACAGCCCTCTCAGTTGTGGTTCCAAATCTAGGCAGCTGCTGCCTAATTAATGTAAAATGGCCTCCCATGGTTGCCACAAGCTTGTGATGATAGGGGCCAGGAGTTACTGGGGGCCTGGCTGTCACCTAGAGTGCAGGGCCAAGGCTGACTGAGTTTCTTCCACCAGCTTTGGCTGGCATCACCTGGTAGGGGCTCACGGAGCACCTTGCACTGCGCCTGCAGAGTCCCTGTGTGCTCTACTCTGGGAGAGTGTGCTGCTTGCACTAACCACCCGCCTGGTTCCATCTCACTGGCTCCTTTGGGTGCTCAGGGGCTGATTCTGCAGGGTCAGGTCATGGGCCTGTTGCCTTGGGTGGGGATGAAGTCAGTTGGGGTTTCATCCTTTGTGGATGAAGGCATAGCCTGGGGCCCAGGGGGAACAGTAGCAGGAGGCAGCCCTATGTTATACATTCTGTACCATTGAGTACCACAGAAGCCCAGGCTTGGGAGGCTCTGCGTTACCATTTAGCTCAGCTTCCTGCAAGGCAGGGGTAGCATCAGTCATCTTTGGCAAAGAACCACTCACTTTTTTCTTATCAGAAAAGCGTCATCCCTCTGTGCTGCACCAGCTCCTTCCACGTGCTTCAAACCTATTTAGTTGATAAGGTCTTCATAAAACCTCTCCTCTGGTCCTTGTTTCCCTCAATTCAAGACCAAGGGGGGACTGGTATATGAATTTCCAGTATGCGCTGGGTGCTGCAGGGGTACTGGGTGAGCAGGACCTGGGCCTGCTGCAGCTGCTCAGTCCCCAGAACACACAGCAGAATGCAGGACAGAGGCTAATGATAGGAGGGATACAAAGAGAGTGTTGTGTGCTGGGGGGGTATCAGGGCCAGGGAGAGCAGACTTGCAGTCTGCCTTTTTGCCCCCGTCCCTTTCCTTCTAGCACTTAATGCGCTCATGAAGTGCCACATCAATCTCTTAACCTGTGGATGCCTTGAGAGAGTTTATAGGGATTGGGAAGAATCGGGTTCTGAATGGGGAGGTCTGGTCAATCTTACTAATTCTCTTCCCAGGCCAGTCCCTGTCTCTCTGGGGAGCGGAGGCGACACCCTGTCCCCTCCCCTGTCTGAGTGTCTCAGTAAAGCACTTGGTGAGCAAATGAATGAATAAGACAGGGTGCACCGATGGGCCCCGCCTCCTTTCCTGGCCAGCGCTGGTGTGCAGATGGATGAGCTCAGGTTTGGACGTGACTCAGGAGGAAGGTAGTGGAGAAATATAAGGTGGTGATCTCATGTGGCATTCAGCGGAGCTGGGAACACGAAGCATGTGTACGCTTATCTTCTTGTCATTTCTCTCCTTCTTCCAGATGCCCTGGCAACAATCTGCCTGGACAGGAATCTTTGTGGTGTGCACTCAGAGAAGAGAAAACTGGCTCTGTTCCCTCTGCTCATGTGCTCTCACTGACCACTCCACCTCTAGATGCAGAGCATTGGAGGGGGGCAGAGGCCGCACCACCCGGGCTGCCTTCAATCTCTGCGAAGTGCTGTGTCTTCCCCCTGAATGGGCAAAAGGTGCTCACTCTATCTTAGGTGGTTGGGGGCAGGTTGACCTCAAGGCTAGGGGAGGTCCCACTGACTTTGGCACTCTCTGTGGGTGGAAGAAATCCTTGCTCTAGGAAGAAAGTAGACAGAGGGAGTTCCTGTGGTCTAGTGGAAAGACTTCTGGCTTGGACAAGAGAAGCTCTGACTTCTAGTTCCGGTCCAGATGTCCTTGGAAAGGTGCTTTGTCTCCCATATCGGTTTCTTTCCTTGTCAAATGGTGATATGTGTACCTACCCTCTTTATTCCTCCCTGCTCACCTGAAAGTAAAGAGTCCTGTATAAAAGTCATGCCATAGCATTATTAATAGTAAACCCTGTACCCACTCAGAGCCATTGGCATCAGCCAGGAGGTGAGGCATCTCAGCTAGACAGGCTGTGAGTGGTCATCTGGGAGGCCGATCCAAGCCTCTGAACTCATTGGAGGTGGGTTTGGAAGACATATCAGGGAGGCAGCTTCAAATGATACTTGAAGACCTCGTCTATCTCATGGTGGGTCAGGTGGAGATGGAGGATGCAGGGCAGCCCTGACATGCGCTCAGTTCCCTAAGGCAGACCCAGTTATGCCCTTGAACCTGATTGTGGAGTCCCTTCTTTCCTTGTTTTTGCAATGTAGCATGGCAATGGAGAGAGCTTTGATTTAGGAGTCAGAAAGTCTTGGGGTACAGCAGGAGGTGTCCTGAATCTCTGCTCTTTGCTAGCTACTATGACCTTGAGCAAGTCCCTTTACTTCTCCAAGTTCCACGTCCATCATCTGGGAATAAGAATAATACCTGTCTCACAGGGTTACTGTGTGGATTGAGTGATGAAGCAAAAGAACCTGGAAATAGAAGGTGCTCAATAAATGTCACTTAAATCTGAATTTCTCCCCCATTCATCTCGTTTATGGTGTTTGCAGGGAATATTCCAGAGCTTTTTGACATATCTGCGTTGGTCTGTGCCAAAGCTCAGTATTTTTCCTTCTTTTCCATGCATATAGACTTTGCCGTTACTCCAGCTTTACACTTATAACCTGCATTTCTGTAGTAGACATATCTCTGTCCAGCTTGTATCCAGATATCATGTAGCAAGGATTCTGCAGATAATAAATATTCTTGGGGAAGAACTCAGATTCTGAAGGCAACTTTTATGAAAGAACTCCCAGAAGCAGAGATATTTTTCTGCCCCTTTATCATTGAAATTACATTGCTAGGGCCAGGCACAGTGGCTTACATCTGTAATCCCAACACTTCCAGAAGCTGAGGTGAGGGGGGATCACTTGAGGCCCGGAGTTTGAAACTACCCTGGGCAACATAATGAGACCTCGTCTCTACATTAAAAAAAAACAAAAAAATTACATAGCAGAAAACCGAATCTAATTTGGTGCAGCTGTGTGTCGTAGAGAAGCAATCCCCAAATTCTGCTCTGCTGCCAGGTGGCCTTGGGCAAGTTGTGTTTGTGGCTTTCCTGGCTTCTGGGTAGCTCATCTGTGGAGAGAGATGGCTGTGCAGGTCACACTTCCCTAACCCTGCCAAGCAGGAGTATTGGGGGTGATGACGCAAACCTTCTAGTAGAGCCGAATGACCAGCACGGCCAGTGGAGGTGTGGCTTCAGGGTCCACTCTCCCGTTGTCCTCTGTCGGGCGAGGACTCCTGGTTGGCGTGCTCTGCAGTTCCTTCCGTCTCCTTTGTCTCCTAGGAGCACAGCATCGCGTCTCTCCTTGGGTGATCGATACCGGTCTTAGCATGTTGGGAAGTGCACTGTTGGTCTCCTCCCAGCCTGTTTGTTAGCTTTGTAGATCAACCAGGATTCATCCTCCTCTCAGTGCTTCTGCGGGTGCAGCCCTGATCCCAGCCACCATCCCTCCCCTCTTGCTTGGGTTATTGTGACAACTCTCAGTGCATCTCCCTGCCCGCTCAGATGTATGAGGAGCCCTTCCTGACCTTTTTTTTGAAAGCAGCTGTGCTCTCCCTGCCCTGTATGGTCCTGCTCTTCCATCTCTATTTTTCTATGTAGCATAGAAGACATGTATTCTCTCTGTCTCTCTCTGTACCAACACACACACACACACACACATATGTTTAATTCTTTATTGTCACTCCCATGTCCTCAGATCAGAACGTAAGCCATAGGAGGGCTTACTCTTCATTTCTTCTGGTTTTGTGCACTGCCATAAACCCAGTACTAGATCATGTCACTAATCCATAATCTTTAGATATTGCCTGCTGTCAATTGGTGAATTGCAGCCCACCCTGTGGCCATGTTTTCTGTGGTATCAGCCCCAGCCCCAAGGATCCCCTGGCTCTGGGTATCCTGATAGCTCCTATGGTCCCCTCCCAACCCTGTCATACCCACCCTGTCCTTCCTATACTGTCACCCACCCATTATCTGTGGATAGATCTGGGACATAAGATAATGAAGGACTTGGTCTTGTATTTCTGACCCCCATGCCCAGTACAGACCTAGTGTGTAACAGATACCCAATAAATTCAGCATTCATTCATTTACTGGCATGTGTTTCAATGCATTGCTGTCAGCAGATGATTATAATTTAACCCCAGGAATGCCCTGGGCCTTTGAAAGATGTGTTTTACTGGCCTAAAGAAGGGGCAGTGACCAGACCAGATGGTGACTCTGTACTGGCAGGAGAGGCGTGGATGCCCCAAGGGTTGGGGTGAGTCTCTGGGAGTGCGGCACTTTCTCTAGTGAGTCAGGTTCACCTCTGCCTGTGTCCAGAGTGGCCACAGTCCCCAGGGGACAAGGAGTGCACCTGTTTTCCTTAAATTTCTATGGAAGGTTGAAGCAGCTCCTTAAGATTTTAAAATACACTGCACGGTCCCGCCAGTGTCAGGTAGCTAGTTTATGGGTCCCGTCCTGGTTGTGATAACTCAGGCTAAGCTGGATAATAAACGAAAGTGGGACAGAGCTGCAGGATAAATATTGCTACAGGGCATCTCAAGCGGCACAAATCACAGGGAAAATATCTCCTAGGCTTTTCATTTCTGTTCTTCCTCTCTGGCCCTCTAGCAGCAGCCAGCAAAGCAGGATCCATTCATCACAGTGCCCATCCTTAGCCCCGGCGCACTGCTGGGGAATGCAGGTTGCTGACTGGTCCTCTGGCGCAGGTGGTACCCTGCCTCCTATCTAGCTCTGGATGGAGCCCTGGGGAGCCAGTGTGGATGGGGGCAGTGCAGCCATTCCTAGCTATGAACCATTGCTTAGCTTTGCAGACCTGTTTCTTTATCTCTAAAACGAGAGGATATAGTCCTTGGTGATTCTTAATCTGACATGAGTATTTGAATCACCTGGGGGGCTTAAAAGCTACTCACTGAGTCCCACCCTAGTGCTCAGAACTGGCATCATGGGAGCCTTGAGTCTTTTCATTCACCTTTCCAAACCCTGCCAGCCGGGGCCCCAGTGTCTGCTCCAGGCTGGGAAGCACAGACTGTACAAATGGAAATTGTGAGATGGGTGGCAGGGTGGCTGGTGAGATGGGCTGGTTTGTTGACCCAATCTTGTACTAGATCCATCAGCACTGTCACTTAGCAAGGCTTTATTCAGCGTAGGAAGTGTGCTTGCTTTGTAATCAGTCGGCCTGCTGGCGTTGAT
Organism: Galagoides demidoff; assembly: GCA_963574575.1. Taxonomy (NCBI): domain Eukaryota; kingdom Metazoa; phylum Chordata; class Mammalia; order Primates; family Galagidae; genus Galagoides; species Galagoides demidoff. The sequence goes on from CAUYQV010018507.1 coordinate 13,440, forward strand.
TGAGCCTGTGGGGAGTAGAGAGCTGTCTCAGGCATGCAGGCCAGGAAGGTGACTAACTGCGCGAGGCAGCGGAGTGTATTAAATGAAGAGGATGGTCTCAGTGAAGGACGTTGCTAGCCCGAGGGCCCTCCTTGCCGCCCGACATTTGGGGAGACCTCAGCTGCTCCTCTGCATGACCCTATATCCATGTTCTGTTGACTGCACTTCTACACTGTCTCTGGATCCCGTTTTCTGAGTTCAGGTGTTCAAGGTCTCTTATTTGAATACGTGAAAGTTTCCCAATGAGTCCTTTGCCATCCTACAAAACGGCAGAGCCCAGTGACCTGGTCACTTTGGCTTGGTGTGTTAAGGGCACCTACCATGTCTGGATGGATTAATTCAGCAGTTACCTGTCATCCCAGGGAAGGTCCAGGAGCTGTGTGGCTGTGGCGCTGCCCTGTGCCCCCGTCACCTGTAAGCGCCAGCCACACTACTCTTCTGGTACCTTGGTTTGCAGCACACTCCGGTCCTTGTCCTCTGTGTCTGGCCTGGGCTGTTTGCTCTCCTAGGTTGCCCTTTTTCTGTGAGGTTTCCCTTTCTCTGTGAGGCAGACTCCTGCTCACCTGCAGGAGGCATCCCCAGGAGGAAGGGGTCACTGCCTAGTCTGTGCTCATTACCGGTACTGTAGCCCTTATCTCACGCTCACACTGTTTAAAGAGTTTGCTTTGCTTGTAAGTTTTTGTTTGTTGAAACAAGAAACTCCCTTCCTTCTTTGTGCTCTCCTCCCTCCCCCTCCTTAAATTATAAGCTGCTTGAAAACAGGAACCAATTATGTCTCCAGTTAGAGGCCATGTGCCAAGTCTAGACTGAGTGACTAGAGCATCGTGAGAAGGATGTGGATCAGGGAGGCAAGAAACTAAGATTTTCATGTTCTTCTTCTTCTTTTTTTTTTTTTTTTTGAGACAGAGCCTCAAGCTATCCCCCTGGGTAGAGTGCCATGGCATCACAGCTCATAGCAACCTCCAACTCCTGGGCTCGGCTCAAGCGATTCTCCTGCCTCCGCCTCCCAAGTAGCTGGGACCACAGGCGCCCTCCACAACGTCTGGCCATTTTTGGTTGCAGCCATCATTGTTGTTTGGCGGGCCTGGGCTGGGGATTCGAACCCGCCACTTTAGGTGTACGTGGCTAGCGCCTTAGCCGATTGAGCCACAGGTGCCGAGCCTTCATGTTCTTTTGTTATGTTCTTTTTTTTTTTTAGACAGAGTCTCACTCTTTCACTCTGGGTAGAGTGCCATGGCATCATTATAGCTCACAGCAACCGCTACCTCTTAGGCTCAAGTGATCCTTTTGCCTCAGTTTTTCTGTTTTTAGTAAGATTGCTTTTGCTCAGGCTGGTCTCAAACTCCTGACCTCAAGCAGTCTACCAACCTTGGCCTCCGAGAGTGGTAGGATTACCGGTATGAGCCACCATGGCCAGACCGTTATGATCTCAATAGTGACCCTGGATAAGTTCATTCTCCCCCACCCCAACCTTATTTTCCCCTCTTCTATAAAGAAGGTTTACACCTAGTGATTTCTAGGCTGCCTTCCACCTTGAACATCCTATGATTCCATGTGTTAGAACAGTGGTCCTCGGCTTGACGCCCATAGTACCGTGCCAGCTGGTGTTCAATCCTGGCCTGGGCTAGCTAAACAACAATGACAACTGCAACAACAACAGTAACAACAAAATAGCCAGGCATTGTGCTGGGTGCCTGTAGTTCCAGTTACTTGGGAGACTGAGGCAAGAGAATCACTTAAGCCCAAGAGTTTGAGGTTGCTGTGAGGTGTGACACTACAGCACTTTACTGAGGGTGACATAGTGAGACTCTGTCTCAAAAAAACAGACAAAAAAACTGGTCCTTAACCTTTTTGGTACCAGGGACAAGTTTCACAGAAGATAGTTTTTCTACAGATTGGGGGCAGAGGGGTGAAAGATGGAAAAGGAGGTGGAGCTCTGGCAAGGATGCTAGGCGGCCTGGTTCTTTACAGGCCACTGACTAGTACTGGTCTGTGGCCTCGGGGTTGGGGAAACAAAGCAGTGTTTCTGTGCTTATTTTCATCAGCATGTGTGTCCTGTATTGGGGGACAGGGGCTGCTTCTTATAACGGGCCCAACGCACTGGTCGTTTAGCCATGGTATTAACTGACAAGACCACAGCCGGGGGAGTCCCAACTTGGTGTGAGACGGCTGCCTGGACCTCGAGCCCTGCCTGCCTTCCCTTTTTCCTTCTTTCCTTAGTTTATGAGGAGGTGGCCAGAATGAATGCGGCTTTGGTCACCAGCTTTATGCCCTGTGTGATATGAGGTGCTAGGAACGAGCCTTTGACTTCTCATGAGTTCTGTGAATCTGACCCCTGCTAGGAGAAGCTGGGAGTGTTTCTCATGCTGTGGTGGACAGCTGCTTTGGAAGAGGTGTGAGATGGGGATGCCAGGGAGGTCAGAGGCCTGGACGTGGAAAGCCAGCCTCCTCGTGTTTTCTGTGTCTCTGGGCTCAGTCCCTTGGTTCTTAGCAGAATCACTTTGAATGATTCAGTCTATCTGGCTGTGCTCATGGAGGGCACCTTCCAGCTGGTCTGGAGGGCTCCAAGGTAGAGGAGGGAGTGACTATCTCCAGGAGAGTCTATCACTGGTGCAGAAACCACCTGGCTTCTTGTTTCTAGGCCTCAGTTTCTCCTTCTCACCCATTCTGCCCCACCTCATGGCTGGGTGTGGGGCCGGCATTGCACCACTGCAGCGAGTGTTGCTTTATAAATAGAAAGATACTTAACACCGACCCTGGAATCAAGCAGGGAGGTGGCTCTGGGCAGCAGTGTTTTTAAAATGAGCATTGATTTCTGAGAATCTGCACAGTGCATATTAAACAGACCCAGATTGGCTCCTAGGGCACTGCTCATTTCTGCCTTGAGGCCCTTCCTCTTCTCAGAACACACACTGCCCACCCGAGCCCTCCGAGGGTCTGGAGAGCCCTGAGCATGGGAGTCATCCCAGCCTTCTCCTTGGTGGGTGTTCCTGCATCCTCTGATTGGCTCATGCTTTCTTTCATTCGCCACCTCTAATGAGCCAGGCACTGTGCTGGGTTCTGGAATTCAAAGAGGAACAAGAATCGCCCAGTGTACCCCCTCTCCTCTCCAGTGTCAGCATCGAGCTCACAGAACAGTGATGGAGGAGCTCAGAGAGTGGAAAAGAGAAGGTCCAATTTTGCCTGGGGTGGGGAAGTGACTGAGAGTGGCCGAGAGAGGGGCATAGATTCCACACAGGGAGCAGAACTGGCAGAGGCACTGGGAACCCAGTCCTTCCTGCTGCGTGCAGGCGCTGGCACGTACCAGGCATCGTCCTGCTGTCACCTGAGTTATGGTGTGTCTGGGGATTGCAGCATACTATGCCTGCCCCCTTCTGTCAGCCTCCTGTGGTACTGGGGGACATGCAGGCAACGTGGGTTGATGGATTCAAGTATTTTGTTTCTTGATATAGTCACAATTAACAAGTTAAAAGAAGACTAAATAGTTCCATAATTTCACCATGGCTAAGACTTCCTTCCTTTTCATTTGGTGACTCAGACTCAATTCTGGGACCCAGTTGCAGCTGAGAAGGTGTCAAAGCAGTGTTAGAGGGAATCCCAGACCTGCCACTGTGCTTGTGTCCTACCCACTTGTCCCAGGCCCTCCCGAGTCCCACCCGGTCTTCTCCTACTTCCTACCCGAGCTTTCCTTTATGTGCTCGAGGAAAGCTGGGGCATTGAAGTCTTTGAGCAGGGCCTGAAACGAGCAGTCCCGAGTGTTCGAAGATATACCCAACCTGTGCTGGAGAGAACCCTGGAGGGGAAGGCCAAGATGAGGAGAGGCCAAGAGGCTGGTTAGGGGGTCTGTGAGCAAGAGCCTGGGGAGGTGGCTGGGGGTGGGGGCCCCTGAGGAGATGTGCCACATTTTTGCCAGCATTGGGTAGCCTTGTTTGAATTTTTTTTTTAATTAACCTGATAGGTAAACAATGATGGTTAATGGTTTTAATTTGTATTTCTATGACTTCTAACATTTCTAAGTATTTACAACAAAGAAAAAAAGTAGTGGAATTCCTTATCATAGAAATGATCCTGACAGAGCGCACTGAACAGTGATTTTTCAGCCCGCGTGCTGTGAGAGGTCTAGGTATGCCTTGAAGATTTTTAAAGGTCATTAATTAAATTATTTTCTAAGGAAGTTCAAGGCACAGTAAGTATATTCTTTTTACTCTTTTTTTTTTTTTGATCAAGATAATTTAAGGATGCCTTGGAAATGTAACTATAGGTTTAAGTGTGAACACTTCTCCCATTTCCTACCTGAGTTTAATGTTGGAAATGTAACTATAGGTTCAAGTGTGCTTTGAGATAAAAAACAGTTGAAAGACACTGCTCCGGAAGGACAGACCGGTCACAGTAGTGTCCTTTCCATCTGGGAGTGTGAGGTCCTGCTGCCTCTGTGTCTGGGAAGCATCTTGCCCGCTGACCGGTCTCCGGGCAGATCTCTGGCTCCCCGTCTCGGGTTTTGCTTGGCAGCGGTGTTGTCATGGAGCCGTGCCAACCTCTTCCATGTGGACCTCTGTGATTTTTCCTGACCCCTTTCTCCCTTTGTCCCTGGCCCTTCTATCCACACCTCCCTATCGCACTTAGCGTAATACGGTATTTGTTGTGAGTTTTTTCCCTCCATTTGCATTTATCTTCGGCTGTGGCTGGTGACCCGTAGAGCTCCATTGCCTAACCCAATGCTCTTCATAAACATCTCTTCTTCCCTTCCTGGAGAGTTTAGCTGCAGTTATCACAAAAAGTCAGGGAGACAGGTGGTGGAATCATTAATGTTTAGAAGACAGCAGGTCGACCAAGAGTACAGATGAGGTGCTGGCCATACCCACTTGCCCTTGGCTGCTGTGCTTTGGCGGTGAGCTCAGCCCTAGCGGGGCAGGCGAGCTCTCTGGGCACATCTGTGTGTCTGCTGCAGGGATCTGATGGACAATGGTGGAGACACCCTGCGGCTCCCGCCCGTCCTCTGTCCCCATCACACTCATGGATCTGGTTCCTCATCCTCTGATGTGGTTTCTCCTGGGAGCTTGGAGGAATGAGAGTTATTCAGCAGCTTTTTCTGAAGAGGAGTGTGTGATCTGAACAATGTGGGGCCCCGGGTGCCCTGGATTCCTCAGAGGACGTTGGCACAGATAGGAACAATCAGGAGCTGGAAATAGGCCGCGGGGCCCCAGGGGGAGGGCTGATTGTTTGTGGCAACCCCACATCCTCATCCTGCCTCATCCTGGAACCATGGATGCCACAGACAGGAAGGCACCTCCCAAAGTCATCTAGGAAGGAAGGGACCATGCCGCTGCTGTGCTGGGCTCATTACACGCCCTGACACTTGGCCCAATTCTGACTCCAGGTGGGGTGGGGTACAGCCAGCCCAGGGGGTAGCTAGCACCTGCTTCAGTCACCTGTTCCCGTCTTTAACCGCACTCTGTTCGGCAGGCTTCCTGTTGCATTTTAAACCCATTCCTCTCATTCTGCCCTAAATGAAACAAGAGATGAGGCCGTCATCCTCCCTGCACAGAGCCTTCAGATGCATGAGGGCATGATGTTTTCCTTCTGTTGTGGAGAACCAGTGGGAGGTGGTGTCTACTTCAGACTCATGAGGCAGACAGCTGGATAGAATTTGTAATGGATGAAATATTGGCTCAATTTAGAATTGGTTTCTCTGATTTAATAGGTTAGGAAGGTATAGTCCTGTAAAACATGCATGTTTTAAAACCAACTTTGATTTGTTTCTGCAATCAAGCAATGAATAAATGAACCAAGTGTTCATAATTATATATTGTTCATTGAAGACTTTGGGTATCATTCTCTCAGTTTTGCAGGCTAGTGCCTTAAGTCCAGATTGTTAGAGTTTTGCCCGGTGGATGATGGATCAGCTGACTCAGGAACACATTTCTACTTTGACAAGATGTGCTCTGTCTCTTCTCATGGTGCACTTAGCTTTTTGACACATTTCCATCTTGGAGAGTGAATCCAAGTGTATTTCCTGCAGCTGGGTAAACCTTCCTGATCGGGTGTGGATCCCTGCAGAAAGTAACTAGTTCTGAATTTTATGCCTAAATAGTACATATTCTCATGGGCAGTCAACCTGTGTTCTGAAACTCCTATATTCTTTTCACGTTGCCATTAAAGATCCAGGGCTATGTTTTTCAAACTTTGTGATTCAGTGCATACGTGCATACTTGTACATACCCCTAGCTATACCTGAAAAATAAGTTTTCGTGAAATGATACTTACCTTTATTGTGTGTGATGATGCATACTGGTATTTTCTGTATATATATTTTTTTTATTTTTAGAGACAGAGTCTCACTCTGTTGCCCTTGTAGAGTGCTATGGCATCACACAGCTCACAGCAACCTCCAGCTCTTGGGCCTAGGTGATTCTCTTGCCTCAGCCTCCCCAATAGCTGGGGCTACAGGTGTCCGCCACAATGCTGGGCTATTTTTTGTTGCAGTTTGGCTGGAGCTGAGTTTGAACCCACCACCTTTGGTATATGGGGCCGGTGCCCTACTCACTAGCTGCAGGTGCCGCCTTTATGTCTTATTTTTTAAAAAAATACTCTTCTGCCCCACTCAGCTGATTTTATAACCTAATAATAGGTTACAACCTGCAGTTTGAAAAGTACAGGTCTTTGGGAATTGCTACAGATTAAAGCAAATGGAAATAATTAGCATTAATTCATTTGGGTCATAGTCACACATCTGTTAAAACTCAGATTCTTTATTTCTTGAAATTAGATTTTCCCCTTCTTTATCATCACCAGTGCCTCCAAAGTAAGTATCTGTCAACCAGGAACCTCAGATGGGTCATTTATAACAAAGATCCCTATCGGTTAGAATCTCAGCATCATCTTTCTAAAATAAATTTGATCTTAAGTTGAAACACAGAGGTTAGGTTAACTGAGGATTATTTTTCATACTAAAGTTATAAGCAGAGCCCTGATTTGTGAATTTGATAACTTACTGAAATTGTTCTGTGCACCTACTATGTGCCAGATCCTTAGGTGGGAGCTGGAGCTACCGCAGTGGTCAGATTTAGTTCAGGGCACTGCATTTTAGGGAGGGCACTGGCAGACCAGGAGAGGTGAGGATGAGAGTGGGCAGGGGGCAGAGGATCTGTCAGCTGTGGCAGGAGTCATGGCAGGAGGTGGGAATGTCTGCTTGGGGGAGAGAAGACTCAGGGGGACATGACACCATCTTCTTATGTGCCAGGGGCTGGCACCTGGGAGAGGAATTAGGCGTCTGCTTTACTACTCCAGAGGGACAAACTAATTCCATTAGCCAGAGTAATGATGATGGTGATAATTAAAAGAAATATCATCTACTGTGTATTAAGTGTCGTGTGTGCCAGGCGCTGAATCAGGCACTGTGCATAGATCAACTCCGAGCATTTTGGGGCATTTACTGTACTTGTTATTCAGATGGGAAAACTCAAGTGTAGAGAAGTGGAGTGACTTGTCAGGGGGCAGAGCTAGGCTGTGACTACTTATCAGACTGATTTGACTGGTGTCTTCCCACCACCTTTTCCACATTTCTCAGGTAGAAAGTGAGGCTGGCTGGTGGGGGCTCAGAGTCTTAAGAAAGAGCTCTATGGTAATGATTGCTGAGAAGTGACAGCAAGGCTGCTTGGTGAGCCCCTGGCCTGGCTGTGCTTAATCAGGGTGTGGATAGCTGTGTGTGCAAGGTATTCCTCGGGGGCTTTCTGCAGAGGGGAGCAGATGGGGCATAAGTGTGTTATTCCTAGGGAGCTCCTTCCATCCTGGGACAGCCCAGAAGGGAGGTAGACTTTATGCTCATTTTGCAGGTGATGAAACTAAAGTTCATGGGCTTAAAGTATATATAGTCCAAAGTCATATAGTCCCTAAGAGACAGAAGTGGGACTCAAACTGGGTCTTCTGTCCCCTTCCCTGGTGACCTTCCTGTTACCCTGTATTGCCTCCCACCGTCTGTGATTTGAGAGGTGATTGAGAGGTGTTGCTGTGGTTGGTGCGTGCATGTGTGTGTGCATGCATGTATGTTTGTGTGTGTGTTGTGTGCTGCATTTGCATGCTGGAGGCCTGTGTGTCTTGGAGGGCCATGAGAAGGCTTTGAGGTTTTTGAGGGACTGTGTGTGATGTGGGATTTCTGGCAACTTCAGGCTGGTGGAGAAGTCTGTGGGATCTTGGGGACAGAAGGCCTCCCCCCGATTACCCAGCCCCTTGTAAGCCCTCTCTGGGTTGCTGCTATCCCTTTCTGAAAGGTGAGCTGGGAGAGAGCAGATTAGAGAAGTTAATCACTCAGTTAATTCATCCAGATCAGACCAGCTTTCTGCTCTGGGGATGCTCTTCTGATGGCATGAGGAAGCTGCTAATTTGCAAATTCTGGTTATTGACAGAGGTGGGGACCAAGGGGGATGGAGGGTAAGAAGGCTATTGCTGCGTCCCACCCAGGGCTCCTGGGGCTGGTAGTCCTCTGAGCTGATGGTCTTGTTCTTGTCGTTATGTGAGTGAGCTCTTTTTCTCTTTCCGTCCGTGCCATTTCCTTTCCTCTCCTTTCCTTTTTATTGCTTTATCTTCTTCCACTTGTTGGTTCATTCATTCACCCAGCAGTGCTTGTTGAGTAACTGGCACAGGACTAGGATATGGGCCACATTAGAGGGGACCCAGCGGGAATACCACTATTGCCCATTTTCTTACGATGGTGGTCCGTTTACAAAGATAAGATTTGGCCACTTGGGCTGCCCAGGCCGAGTCAGTGAGGCTGTGTGATTGAGGGGCAGTGAGATGGGGAGAGTGAGAGGGAGGTGTGTGTTGGGGCTGTGAGGAGTGGGGATCTGTAATTGGGCCATCAGCCCAAGGAGCCTCCCACGTCAAAGGAAGGGAAGCTAATTGAAGCCTAGAATTGGGGCAGGCTGGTGAAGAGCTGGCCGGCCAGCCACACAGCCCTCCCCGTGGTGGCAGCAGCTAGCCAGGGGCTGAGTCTGAGACAGAGTAGTGGAGACAGGGTCCACACAAGGGAGTCAGAGACAGATGATAGGGGAAGGGTGAAAACTGTCTTGGGGACTGAGGTTGGGAATATTAGGGATCTGCTTTGTCAGCTTTGCTGGGGTTAGAGCACATCTGAAAGAGAACCATCAGAGGCAGAAGTCTGTCTTGTTGGTGATATGTAAGTGCAAGAGGGAGTAACTGCACTGCCAGGCCTCAGAAAGCTTCCAGAAGAGCGGAGCCCCGGAGTGCCTTGAAGAAAGGCAGAGCCCCAGAGTGCTTTGAAAAAAGGCAGACCCGGTCCATCTTTCCCTTCTCACAATTTCTCCCTGTTCTTTAGGCATGTTGGGGAGTATGGGCTGGGGGTGAGCAGAGGGATTTTGGCAGATTTGTCCCTTCTTAAAGTGAGGAGAGGAGATTTTGCCAGGATTGCCTCCCCAGCTGGTGTGACTTTAGGTTCTTGACAGTAACATCTCAGGGTCCTCTTCAGTGATCATATGTGAATGTAACTTTAGGAGGTAAACCAAAGGACAGCAGTGGGGTCTCGTACCCAGAGAAGCTCTAGTTGTGGAAGATTTCTTAGAGGTTGTGGGACTTCGGTTGCTGCTGGTTAGTGAAAGGAAGAGCCGGTTAGATCTAATCCACAGTCTTCTAAGCAGCGGCCCTCAAATTGAAGCACATTTAGAGTCCTCCGGAGAGCATTCACAGGAGGTTGTCAAGGTCCTATCTCCAGCTATTCCAAATCCGTGAGGCCAGAGTGGATCCAGGAATATGTATTTCTTACCAGATACTCAAGGATTCTGAAGTAGGTGGCTTTGGAAGTCACTTGGAGAAATACTGTTTTAGAAGGAACTCAGCATTTTGGAAAGAGCACTGGTCCAGAAGTCTACGGACCTGGATTGTAGTCTACTCAGTGACTGGCCTCATGTGCAAGTCACTTCACCTTTGAAGTGTTTTTGTAAGATGGGTGCAATGACATCTGTTGCAAGTACTTACTGAGATTTTTGTGAGGGTCACGCCCCTAATATCCCTTGAACAGCATACATTTTTCTGTAGATGCAGCCTGTTGTCATTGCTTTCCCAGTTATAACAGAAATGTTCAGAAGAGTCTGTCTGGATTGACTGAAGGCAAGGAAGGGGAGGGGAAGAGGAGAGTGGACCAAATGATCCCTGAAGGCCCATAGCGTCTGAGATCTTCCTCCAGTAAGAAAATCCAAGGAGTATCCTGCCTCCCCTCAACACAGGTGGTGAATCGATCTCTTTAAGGTGTGGGTGATGGGTTTGGTCTTGAGACAGATGGGTAGTAAGGAGACAGGTCCCAGAGCTCCCCAATTATGGCACCTCCTGGGTCTCCTTTCCTTTTCCCCTGGTGCTGATGTTGCTTAAACTGAGCAATTAGCTGCTGGGAGCCTCAGGCATGTGTGACCTGTCCTGCCCTGGGTAGTTTTGCTGATGCCCTGTAGCATGGAGTGGGGGTGGGAGTAGCTTACACGTGGGCCTCCTGTTCGGTACTTCCCTTTTTCATTCCAAGTCCTGGTGGCCTGGCTGATGGATTGGAAGGGGGCCACCATGTTGCACAACTAAAGGGGTGGGGGTCGGGGAGAATGCAGCATAACTGTGCCCCTGGGGTTGTCAGTAGCAGACTTCCTTCCCAGATGGCCCTCCTGTTTTGCTACTAAACTCCATTGGTTCCTTGGTTCTGTTGTCTTTATTCTCAGTTTTGGTGTCCAGTGAGGTCAGTAGAAGTGTAGATAATGATGGTAATGATAATAGCAGTCTAAGCTGTCCCTAGATGACTTCCATCAAGTTGTTTTTAGAATGCATTTAGAAATAGCCATTTAATTAGTATTGCTGAGTGTGGCTGTGTGCCTAGTGCTGTGCACAGTCCCCGGGGGGTGGGGGGACGGGGACTCAGTGGATGAGCTATTCTCAGATGGTAGAGGGTTAAGGCCTGTCTTCAGTCTGTATTTTTGTCGTCCGTCTCATGTCATCAGGACCTGGAAGATGGGTACTGTGCTTATTCTAGCTTTGTTGGAATTTCTAGGGGGTGGCAGAGTGGGGCTGGGAGTCATTTTGCTGTGAACTCAGGGGTCACAGTCACACATGGAATCTGGACATGCCAAATGCAGCTCCTGACTCATTTTTCCCACGGCTGGTGAATTTGAGGGTGTGGGCTGGGAGTTTCTGGTCCCTATGGAGAAGGGCTGGTGTGAAGGGGGATGACCAGTGCCCCTTCGGGGGCTACTGAACTCTATGGTCGGCGCTCCATAGTGAGTTTGCTTCTCGACCTCTAACCCGGGCCACCAGCCTGCTGTGGCTACGTGCTACAGCTAGGCCTGCAGAGCTCAAAATAGCAGTATGAGCTGGCTGCTTTGTGTGTAGGGAGCCCGCTTGAGGCACGGTGGGGCAGCCGCCTGGGCTTGGGGCTCTGCTGGTTCTGACTACTAGGGTGGAGAGCATTCTTTTGGGGTTTCTTTATTAGCCCCAAAGCTAGGGAGTGGGGGATGGCTGTAGTTGGGGGTTCAGGTGTAGCTGGTGTAGAGAGACAGCAAAGGGCTTGCCTTTGCTAGTCCTTATAAGGGAATGCCTTGAACCTGACCTCAAAGCCTCCCACAATAGAGCTCAGAGGCCTTTAGACTTGGTGTCCTATTCCCCCTTGGTACTGCCCAGGGTTTGCCATGTACAGCCTAAACAAAGAGAGAAAAATGAAGTGCAGAATTGGGATGGAGGGCACAGCTGTGACAAATCACAGGTGGTAGGGCCAGGGCAAGAATGCTGCAGGTATCCTGAGTCCCAGCTGGGCAGGGACTGACCACTGGGCTCCCTCCATCTGCAGCTGCCTTCTCTTGGGAAACCAAGATGGCACCCCGAGGTTTGGCAGAGACCCTCTCTAGTTGTTCACTCATTTATTCAATAAAAAAAATTTATTGAGCGCCTAACATGTTCTTGGCTTTGGAAATACAGCAATGAATAAAATACACCAAAATCCCTGCCCATGTGAAGTTAATCCTGGTGTGTAGAGACATCGTAAACAATCCATGCAATAAAAATTATATGTTAGGAATAAGTGTTATGGAAAAAGCAGAACAGGGTAAGAGACTGAGTGTGTTGGGAGGAGTGCAGTGTTAAATGGGATGGTCAGGGAAGGCCTCACTTGAGAGCATGACTTTTGAGTAGGGGTTTGTAGGAACTGAGGGAGTTGGCAGAGTTGAGGTCTAGGAGAGGGACGTTCCAGGTAAAGGCCAATGTAGAGGCTATGATGTAAGACACAGCAAGGAGGATGCGTGATATGGTTGGAGTAGAGAGTGAGTGGATTGTGTGTGTATGTATGTGCAAATTCTCACAAGAACTTTTTCTTTTACTCAGAGAAAGATGAGAAGTCATTAGTGTTTTGCGCAGAGCAGTGACTTGGTCTAAGTGACACTATAGTATAAAAGCTATACACTATACACTATAGTATAAAAGCTAGTTTCAGTTGTCTTTCTCTGTGGGGAGGCCCAGGAGACTAGAGACAGTGCTGTCCCATCTTTTCCCTGTGTCTTGGGCAGCCTCCGTTCCTATCTGACACTTTTACTCCCGGGGAAAAGAGGGTAGGATGGTTCTAGGTTTCTTCTTGTCTTGGTGTTTCTTTTTCTTTTTGTCCAAGACAGAGTCTTGCTCTATGGCCTGGGGTAGAGTTCAGTAGCATCATCCTAGCTCATTGTAACCTCAAACTCCTGGATTCAAGCAATCCTTCTGCCTCAGCCTCCCAAGTAGCTGGGACTACAGGCACTCACCATGATTCCCAGCTAATTTTTCTATTTTTAGTAGAGATGAGGTCTTACTTTGCTCAAGATTGGTCTCAAACTCCTGAACTCAGGTGATCCTCCAGCCTCAGCCTCCCAGAGTGCCAGGATTATAGGCCTGAGCTGCTGTGCTAGCCTTGGAGTTTCTTCTGGAGGAAAGAGAGATGGGTTTATTACAGTGGTCTGCTAGAGCCTACTTGTACAGGCTCTTGAAAGCCTCTTAGAAAGTAATCAGAAAATTTGCCAGCTGGTTGTTGAACCATTGGTAGCTTGAAATTGGCCGTGGTGGGAATATTTACACCATGAAAATTGGCAAACACTATAAATCAGGGCTTTTTCCCCCTGGAGAGAGTTGGCTGTTAAATACATACCAGCCCACCAATGGTTTGTTATGTCCCCTGTGATTTCAGAGGCCAGGCCTCTGCTTACATTTAGCAAATCACTTGTATTCATGCGGTTGTATGAAGTCAAAGAAAACACAGGAGAGATAGTAAATGGGGGCAGTGACGAAATTTGGTGTTAGGAGTCAGTGGTGTGTATTCTAGGAGCCATAGGCCCTGTCCCCAAGGCTCCTGCTTTTCCTGGCTGGGGAGTCCTAAGGCATGAGCTCTTTCTTGCTCATGCTTCCTTACTTTCCTTTGCTTCCCTCTGTGCATGCAGAATGGGTTTGTGGGTGCCTCAGTTGGGGTCAACTTCAAACATAAAAGCAGGGTCCAGGACTGGACCCAGACAAAGACCCACTTGGCATCAGGAAGGCTCTCTGGCTTGGAGGACAGGAGACAGAGGTTCCAGTCCCAGGTCTTCTAACTAGCTTAGATGAATTCTTGCCTCTCTGTGGTCCTCCGCTTATCTTGCACGGGCGTGTGGTGAAGATCAGATGTGAAATATGATGAAAGCCCCTTGAAAAAGCTGCAAGAATCACAGTTAACATGCCTGTGCTCACGGTATTCGGGCAAGTGAGCCTCTCTCCTTTGCGTCCTCCTGTTAGGGTGCTGTGTGAGCCCAGGACATGCCCTACCTTCTCCAAGAAGCCATCCCCGATCGGCTGGACCCTCCCTGGGCGGGTCCTCTGGGCGCCCTATGTGCACCCCACACCAGGGGACACTAGTACATGCTCAGAGCACTAATACTGTTGCCGCTTTTGTTTTGTGTTTATTTGCCCAGATGTGGATGGCACATGCGTTCCTCAAGGGTTACACTGCTCAGGAATATCCACAGTGGCAAACCCGGGGTGGGACCTGGTGGATGCCAAGGAACTCTGCAGTGATTGATTAATAAGTGTCAGTGTCCTTTGCATTTATTTAATTCCTAGGAAATATGATAGCCACAGGGTGTATATGGATGAAAGGTTCTGAAGTATGGTGGCTTCTGTTTGATAAAGTAGTTTCCCAAACACTGTCTCGTGTTTGTCACAGTCACACTTAACCCCATCTTACAGATAAGGAAATGGAAGCATGCTCATTCATTCATTCACTCATTTGACAAATGTGTCCTGTGCTCAGAGTGCTGTAGGTCTCTTGCATGTGTCCTGCAGAGCTAGGATGGGGTGCCCGCTCTTCAAACAGCCTGGCTCCCTGCAGCATGGGTCTCCTTGCAGGGGAATGTGTGCTGGGGAAGGGCAGAGGGTAGTCCAGGGTGCTGGTCCGGCCCAAGCCTGAGTAGTAGAGGAAGGGAGGGGCAGCACCAGTGCTCAGTGCCTGTCCGTGCTGTGTCCGGCTGGCCATGGCTTCAGGCTGGCATTTCCTTTGGCAGCAGTGTTGGGGAGGGGAAGAGCAGGTGTGCCCTGGCACCTGGCCCAGCTGGGACATGGAGGGCCTCTTGGGGCCGGAGCTTGGGGGATGAGTGATATGCAGTCACCCGGACGCACTAGGCTTCATGGAGCCTGGCTGCATTCTCTGGGCTCCGGGCTGGACATCTGAGCTCCCCAGCGGTTTTGGTAGATGGCTGAATTTGGTGGGTGACCCCAGAGAGTGCCTCTGGAGCAGAGGATAAGTGGTGGTGATCCATCAAGGTGAATGCCTACACATAGGCTGAAGGTGGTATTGGGTCTGTCTGATACCTGGGTGAGGTGAGTGTGCATGGTCATGTGGGGGTGAAGCTTGGGGCCTCTGTGCATTGTGGGACGGGCTCATTTAGTGTCCTTACACATTTCTTAAGTGTCCACCATGTATTGAACTGGGCTGGTTGCTGCAAGAGGAGCACAGGTGAGCTTATCCCCTCTGGAGCATCTTGTCTCATTCAAAGAAAAGACATTTATACAAATAACCACGATACAACACAAGGAGAATTAGTGTCCAGATGAGGAGTTCAGGCCTTTTCTTTTGGGGGAATCTTCTTTGGACAATGTGCCCTTCAAATATCTGCTTGAGGCAGAGAGAGATAAGGAGCCCTGGGAAGCAGAGGCTGCACCTGGAGGCACAGAAGTATAGGTGGGCTGCAAGGAGCGCAGATCACTGGACGTGGAAGGCTTGGGTCAGGGATTCATGGGAAAGAAGGCCATGTAGAAGGCCCGGAATAACCAGCCTGAGTATTTGTGTTTAAATCCTACAGAGCTAGGGAATATTTGGAGCTGGTGAGGGGCAGGATAGCATGTCCCAAGTTCTGCCTTGGACCAGTAGTGGTGGCAGCATGTGGCAGGGTGACTAAGGAGAGGACATGGGGGCAGGGAGCCTGGCCTGGAGACTTGGCAGGCTGGAGGCATCATGAGGAGGGAGCTGTGGTGGGGAACACATGCCTCTTCCTCCAGGGTCGTGTGTATGTGTGTGTGCACGCTCATGAGCTCGCTGTGCTATCGGTGTTCCAGGTGTGTGTTGAGGACATGTGGGCTGGTGACATGCGGTTGGGCAAATGTCATGTATGATTGCATAACAATAGGAATGAATCTCTGTCGGGAGACTTCCTGGGAGTTTTGGTAGCCCAGAGAGCTGATTAAAGGTTGGGATAGGCAGGATGCATTTAGGAGGTCCCTTCAGCTGGAGGTGCTTTGGATGACTTAGTTCCATGGATGACAACCAGCCAGAGGTGGGAGGAGGGGAGAGACCACATCGGCCACTGCTCCTGCCTCCCTTTCCAGAGCAGCCAATAGGGATTCAGAGACCACAAGTGCGACTTAATGCCCAAATTTGCACTCCATCTATTCCCCCCCCCCAATCCAGACATCTCTCAGTCTGTCAGTTAGCGGAGAACACACGTGGACTTCCCTGCTCTGAAGCCACCAAAATCTTACACAAAGACACGACTTTTATGCAAATAACCATGATACAATGCAGGATAAAATCAGCACCCAAAAGAGATTCAGAACAAGAAGAGGGATTCTTAGTTTGGGGGGAGCTTTTGTGGAGCTTAGGGTACTGGTCCTCCTCCATCCTCACTGTAGAGCGTCCCTGTGAGTGCTCACATACTGCCCTTTCTGGCAGTGGTTCCAGTGCTAGCCCCCTCACTGCCAGGCTTAGTGGAAGGTGAGAGGGATGAAGGTGGCAGCAGGCAGCAGTTCCTACAATCAGCAGAGGGGTCCCAGCTACACAGGCAGGCTGGACACTGGGTCAGAGAGTGTTGTCCCAGCCGGCCAGTCAGTACCCTCCATGGAGTAGTTTAGGAATATTGGATTTGCTGGGTCAGTACATTTCCACTGGTGCACGGCAATAAACCTCAGGCTTCATCCCTCTTCCCTGTGCCCAGCGGTCTGCCTTATCTCATCCTCCCCGGAGCCACCTGCCCTCTTTGATAAGTACTAATAACAATTGCTGACTTTCTCTTCTGTTTCTCAGAAGCACACAGCCCAGTGTATGCATACATATAGGTGCAGGTACATCTGTCTGTCCAGCACAATGCCTTGCACAATAAGCCCTTCTTGTGGACCTGATAAGGATGCTGATTGCCCTTAGGATAAAAGATGAGACTGGTATAGGACTTTCCTGGGTAAAAGGGTTTGAGACCCTGGGTGGGTGGGCCACCAACCTGGGCTCCCAGGCCCAGCCTCTCCTCCCCCATCTGCTTAAAGAGGAGATTATTATCCTCCAGAAATGGCAGTTCTTGCTTTTTGCATAAAGCCTCCCATGTTCCCGGCCAAGGTTGACTTTTCTACAGAGTTGCTTTCACCTTGCTTAGAACACCTACAGAGAGGTCCTTACTGCTGCCACTCATGTGTCTAGCAGTGACTTTAGAGCACCAATGTAGTAGGCACTGTGCCAAGTGTCTGGAAGACAAGGATGAGGGACATAGTCCTTGCCCTCAAATAACTCATAGTTTGGGGTACAGGAGAGAGTTCAGGGAATGGGTAGCATCATGTTGGGATGAACTTGAGGCATTAACTTTGTGCCCTCAGGAGACATGGTGGAGGAGGTGGTAGCAAGGCTAACAGTGATAGATGGTGATGTTAGCCATTCTGAAGGCCAGGGTAAAGGTCAGGCAGAGGGGCAGCCAGTGCAGAGGCCAGAAGGTGAGGCAGAATTTGATATGGGTACATTTTGGTGGAAGCATAGGCCAAGAAAGGGTGGGGGGATGGAGTCGACAAAAGGCATGGGACGGGGAAGCTCCTACACAGATTTTAACTGGCATTCCTCCCCTTCAGCTTCACTTTCTGTGCAGCTGTGGTCCAGCTGAGCGTGGACACATCCTACCTTATGTCCTGGCCCTCTCTTTTCTTCTCCTCTGCCTGTGTAGTCTTGCCCACCTGCTGGGACTTAAGTCAGCTCCTATTTCATAGGGCAGCAATTTCAAGGCTTGAAGGAAGCTCAGAGAACCAACTAGTCCAGCCTCCTTGCTTTGTAGGTATAGAACTAGAGGTTGCGTAGGTGATTAGTTAGCGACCTGAGGCCTTGTTCCCTAGGTGACCTGAGGAAGGCCCATAGAGTCCTTCCCGTGGACCCTGGCCTGCAGGGCAGCACACCCTCCTTTGAACTCCTATTCATTTGCTCCTCAGGTATTTCTTGGGCCTTTCCACTGTAGGTAAGGCTCAGTTCTGGGTGCTGGGTCTTGGAAAAACAAACCCATTCTGTACTGCTTTGGGGCTTTAGATGGTAAATTGCCACTTAGAGAAATGTGAAACATGTACTTGCACACTATGATGGGTGCTCTGAGAATGTTTATTGGGAAGGAGGGTCTTTAATTTTGATGTTGGGAGGAGGCAGCCAGAAAACCAGAAAAGATCTTATTTAAGAATTCATGAGAGGGTGGTGAGAGGGTGGTGCCTGTGACTCAGTGGGTAGGGCGCTGGCCCCATATGCCGAGGGTGGAGGGTTCAAACCCAGCCCTGGCCAAACTGCAATAAAAAAAAAAAAAAAAAAGCTGGGCACTGTGGTGGGTGCCTGTGGTCCCAGCTACTTGGGAGGCTGAGGCAAGAGCATTGCCTAAGTCCGGGAGTTGGAGGTTGCTGTGAGCTGTGACGCCACGGCATTCTACCGAGGGCAACAAAGTGAAACTCTGTCTCTACAAAAAAACAAAAAACAAAGAATTTGAGGAGGGATGGTGCTCAGAGAGGTCATGGCTGGGCACAATGCTTGAGGGACAGAAGTGAACAGCTGGGCCAGGGCTGGAGAGGTAGGCAGGGGCTAATCATGCTGGACCTTCCAGGTTGCTTTAAGGATTTGGATTATACCCAGAAAGTAGAATAGCGCGCACACACACACACACACACACACACACACACACACTGTGATCTAAGTAAAATGGGAAGCTGCTGAAGGGGTCAAGGTGGGAGGGGCTGTAAGTAGGAAGAGCACGCTGTTGCTCCTGGCAGAGGGATGGCACAGGAGTGGGGAGCTTCACTGAAGGCTACTGTGGAACCCCAGGTGAGTGGGATGTAGAGCTGGCTGAGGGCTGTGCCTGCAGGGCAGTGAGGTGGGGTGTTTGGCAGCTAGGACTTGGGTTTGCTTGGAGGTAGCAGCAAGTGACACCTGGTAGTCAAGGATGGATCTGGGGCTTCTGGCTTAAGCCATGAGGTGGGAGTTTGGGCCATTTGCTGAGAAGAGGAGGGTGTGCCAGGGGAGCAGGTCTGGGGCAAGGTCAGTCCCTCAGGAGCATGTGAAATTGGAGCCACTTGTGAGACAGCCAGGGGGGATGACAAGCAGAGTTGGGTGTCTGTGCTTGGGGCTCAGAGGACAGGGCAAACATTAGGTGCCATCAGCATGCAGTGGCATTGGAATGGATGAGACAGGCAATACAAGAATGCTGGACAGAAGTGAAGATGGCCTGAAATTGAGGGCTTCCTAGAGGAGGGAACTTGTGGCATTTGCCCATAGAATTTGAGCTATAGAAGGTTATGGATCAGTCATGAGCTATCTTTTTCTTTCTCTGTTCAGCTACACTGTAGCTAGACATGGACTGGGGCCCTATTGACTATAATAATTATTGTGGCTGATAATGCTAATAGTGCCTCTTGTAGTGGACATTTTCTATGTTCCAGACTTGGTGCTGTGTGTATTAAATTCATAATCTTTAATCTCTGGCTTGGCACCTGTGGCTCAAGCGGCTAAGGCACCAGCCACATACACCTGAGCTGGTGGGTTCGAATCCAACCTGGGCCCACCAAACAACAATGATGTCTGCAACCAAAAAAAAAAAAAAATAGCTGGGCATTGTGGCAGGTGCCTGTAGTCCCAGCTACTTGGGAGGCAGAGGCAGGAGAATCACTTGAGCCCAGGCATTGGAGGTTGCTGTGAGTTGTGATGCCATAGCACTCTACCCAGGGGGCAACAGCTTGAGGCTCTGTATCAAAATAATAATAATAATAATCTTTAATATCTCTCTCTCACTCTCTCTTGCATACTTCTGGGGAAGGTGTGTATTATCTCCATTTTATAAGGTGGAGAAACAGATAGCAGTTAATGCTCATCCCAGGTAGGATTTGGACACTGTCCATCTAGTCCCAAATCCCAGAGCATTCCCACTACATTATTTTACCTGAGCTTTATTTGCTGTGGTTGGGTTGAACAGCAGGAATGGATGGGGACCACTGATGGCCTCCATGCCTATGCTGTCCTTCCTTACAGAATTGGCCTAACTGATCCAGTTACCAGGGCATGCAGTGTGAGCTGATTCTGGGGTAGATAGAGAGGGAAGTTGACTTTGTTACAATCCATCCACACCCCCCGCCAGGCTCCTCATGGTCTAGAAGTCTCATTTTTGGTACTTCTGGCTGGGGCAGGAGCATTGTGGCTGGCTGAGCCTGTTTCCTCAAGGCTGAGCTAACTGGCCCGTTCAAGGTCCAAGCACTGTGCTTACCTGTCCCAGGTGGAGTGTGGCCAGGGGGGTCTGCACAGTCGTAGCCTGGAGTGACCTCTGATGCAGGCTGACCACAGCCAGGAGCAGCTTTGCTCTTGGACTTTGAGACGTGAAACTCAACCTTAGGGAGTTTGCACGAGCCAGTGACCAGGAGTTGGAGGTAGAGGTGCAGCCACCTGTGCTCACTGTCCTTGTTTCTCTTCTGAAAGGCTCAGCTCACCCAGAATGGGGAGGGTGAGACCAGCTTCGCCCTGTCTTGCTCCTGTCTCAGACTTCTCTCTTTTCCATCTCGGATCTCTTCTAGCTCCTCCTCCAAAATGGCTCTTTGGATCCACACATGTGTCCATTCATCTTTCCGTCCGTTCCAGGCTGTGCCAAGTGCTGGGGACATTTGTACTCTGTCATCTGTAGCTGGTGCTTCAGTTTCCTCCCCGGGCTCCTTCGTCAGGTTAAGATGCCCTCACATTGCCTGCTTTCCAGGAACAATTCCATAGATTTCTGGCTTGGGTCCCATCCTTTGGTTAATGAACTCTAGACTGCAGGCTGTCCTCGAGGACTGCTCTAGATTTAGGCATGGTGGTCTCTCTTTTCTCTCTGTCCTCCAACACTGACTAAGTACCTGCCTTGTGGGAGACATTGTGACAGGCACAGGGTGGGGTGAAAGGACCAAGGTATAGCCCTGGCTTCTTCCTGAAGCCCAGTGAGCAGAGCTGAGGCAGGCAGGCAAACTGTAGCTGCAGCCTGACCAACGCTGAGCAGGAGGGAGGAGCCCTGGCCACCTTACAGTGGGTTCAAACACTTCATACCTCCATCTAACTATGAACCCTCCCACTGAAGCCAAACTCTTATTTGTTTCTTTTCCTTATTGGTCTAAGAGACTTCAAACAAAAAAACAAAAAATCCTATAAAAATGAAAGTATCTTTAGTTCTTTCCTACCCCAACCTTTTCCCTGTCACTGTTACCGTCCTTTCTGAATCATGGCCAAATATGGTAACATGTGATGTCCTAGCTGTTGAATTTCTATAGTGGGGAGGAGATAATTGCCCCCACCAGTGGACCCTTCCCTCCACCCCTTGCCTAGTGCATCTGCATGCAAACATCTGGGATGTGGGTCCCTGCTAGGTACCTCTCCATCCTTCTGCCCTTTTGGCACCATTGGTAAATGGTTTGCTCAGAAACTAAAGCATTTTTGGTGTAGCTGAAGAAGATCCCAAACTTGGAGTTTAAAAATGGGGTGAAGTGAGTAGCTCTCCCTTCTACAAAGGTGACTCTTTGGGTAGCAGGTTGCCCCTGTGTGCTTCACCTAACCTCCGGCTTTGCAGGTGAGGCTGCCTTGTTTAGGGCTTAAAACTACAGGATGCCTCACAAGCTGCACAGCTGTCAAATGCAAGAGTGTTCAGTGTGGGTCAAAAGGGGATCTGGGTTGGCCCATTGACTCTGACTATGTGTGGGTGAGGGAAAGACCAAAGGCTGAGCGTGCTGCTCACAATGTAAGCCTGAACAATTTGGAGAAAGACAGGGAGCGCTTGGCATTTACTCCGAAGCCCACATCTCCCCAGTTGCCAGTCAGCAGAGATGTTGCATGTTGATTTCACATATTCACTTTTTTTCCTCCCCTCTGAGAAAGCTGTACTTGCTTCACTTTTTTTGTTGTTTAAAAAAAAGAGAGAGAAAGCAAAAGCATCCTGCCTTGTTCACACACTCCGAGATCCCTCTGGGGCAGCCTGTACCTGCAAGCTCTTCTGGGCATGGTGGGCTGAAAGGAATCAGGAGTTGGCAGGAGAAGTGGTGTCTCACATCAGCTTTCCTACCCGCTTGTTCTTTTTGCACCCTAGATCTAAGACACTGTGGTAGCGACAGCAGCTGGTCCTTTCACATTATGCCTCACTACCGTGCTGCCAGGCCCAGCATCTGAGGGCACTGATTTTGTCATGGGCTTCCCATGCTTGGGAAGCTGCAGGACACAGTCCTGACCTCAGATGCCTCATAGAGTAGCTCCTTTTGACCCCTAGACCATCCTCCCACTTCAGGCAGGTCTGTGCCCTCACTGCCTCCTCAGTGTACCTTACCAGGCCTTTCCAGAGTGTCTACCTACTGCAGAGAGCCCTTCTCCAAGGGACCGCTGAGGGATTGCCCCTGCCTGTTCTGTTGTGGTTTGTGCTCTGTGTGTTACTCTGCTCTGAGACTCTCTAGCCAGTCTCGGGTTGGGTGACAGAGCTGGTCTCTTTAGCTAGACTGTGCACCCCATGAGGCCAGGGCTTTGTCCTGCTCAGCTGCAGTCTGCTGTGGGTTCTTGCTTAGTGTCCTGCCCATCTTGGACAGTACCGATAGATGGTTTGTTCATGGTGGGAGAGGGAGGAGGAGGGGTGTGTTCGGGCTAAACCTCCCTTACTGAGGCTCCTATGCTACCTTTGTGCCAAGACAGGACTAGGTGACCACATTCTCTCCATACCCACTTCCTCCTCCCAGCCCTCCATGAGATAATTCAAGGCCCTCTCCAGGTGACTGACCTTTGCTAATTAGCAGCCCAGAAGCACCACCCTTGACCATATCCTTCACATTTGCCCCTTACTCAGGGTCCTTTTATATAACAACCTCTCATCAGGACATTCTATTTCAGGTTCCCTGTTGTGCTTTATGATTCTGTTAGACTGGAAGATTCCCAAGGGCAGGACCTACGTTTAGAGTCCAAGAGAGTATAGGACGTGGGCTTTGAAACCTCACAGTTTCCTTCCTGTCGGATGGGGATAATGACCTCTGTCTATCCTTTGTAGGGTTGTCCTGGGGATTAAATGAGTTACTACCGTGTTTCCCCGAAAATAAGACACTGTCTTATAGTTATTTTTTCTCAAGAAGACACACTAGGGCTTATTTTCAGGGATGTCTTATTTTTATTAAATATAATACAGCAATCTACATTTATTCAAATACAGTTAAGTCACCTTTTCTGGAACCTGACAGGGGGAGCTGACCTTGTTGGTGGGGCTGGCACTAGTGATGCAAGAACTCCTTTCCTGTAGCCATTTGCAAGTGTGCAATAGGAAGCCTGTGACTGAGGTTACCACACACACACCCACGCAAGTGTGAATGGCTCAGAGAAAGGAGCTGTGGCCAATAAAAGGTATTCCAGTTTTCCTTACTGCTCTGCACCAAAATGCATGGCGTGGCTATGAGTGCATAGCCACGCCCATCACTAGGTCTTATTATTGGGGTAGGGCTTATATTTGACAAATGCATAGAAATCCTGCTAGGGCTTATTTTTTGGGTAGGTCTTATTTTCAGGGAAACATGGTATGTGTGACTCTTGGTCCCTAGGATATGCATGGGCTTATAAATTCGTGTTGCTCTTATTATTCGATGACTAAGCTTTGTGCCCTGATGGGACTTCATGCAACTTTGCTAATGAACTAACTGACAAGTGGGACTTCAGAGCCCTTTTGACAAGTGTGATCAGGAGGGAGCAAGTGTTACATTGCACAGCCTCTTCTACTTTTCTCTTACCTGCCTATTGTCTGCCCCTCCCAGCTCAGGTCTTCAAGACCCTCAAACCTCTGAGGAAATGGTTAGGGGTACAAATTCATTCATAATCAGAAATGAAGGTGGAAGGATTCAGGGCCAGAAGGGAGACTATTCCGACTAGATAAGGTGTGAGCTGGGGAGAGGAGAAAGATGAAAAAAGATTGGAAAGTGGAGGAGACCAGCCTGGAAGGGCCTTTGGTGATACCAGGTCCCCACCTGAGATGAGTAATAATAGCATCTCTGATTGTTCCACCTTATCTCTTCAAAGTGTTCTCATGGCTACCAGCTTACTTTGTGCTCACAGCTCCTCTGGGCTAGGTTCTTTTAACCCTCAGGTTAAAGGGGGAGCAACTGGAGCTCAGAAAGGCACACACTTTGCCCTTGATCACACAGGTAAAGGAGTTCAAAGTGAAAAATAGGCCTTTTCCCCAATGCAGCTGGTAGATTATCTCTCCCTGCATCAGAGAAGTAATGTTGTAAGGATGAAGTGGCAGCTGTGGGCCCCTCAGGAGTGGCCAGGTGAGGATGCAGAGGACAAAAGGTATTAGCCATGCCAGTCAGGCAGCCCTGGTGTTCCATCAGGAACCAGCTGGACATCTGTCCCTTCATCTGCACTTAGCATCCATGGGACCTTGCTGTGCTGAACTGAGATTGGATAAGCTGCTGGTGGCTGCAATACCACAAGGTTTTATTGCTGGGCTCTCCAAGTTAGGAGGGCGCTCAGAATAGTAAAACCATTGCAGATTCCTTACAGAAGCCCAGTGGCACTCAGCATCTCAGAGCTGTCACTTCCAGGGTATAGACCTGCTGGGGGAGTTGGTGAGGGTACAGACCCACTAGCACAGGATCACCACAGCACCTCTGATGAGGGTCTTGGAAGTCCCTCTGGTTGGAGTGGATGTCCCCCTTAGCAGCGGTCCTCAACCTTTTTGGCACCAGGGACCAGTTGCATAGAAGACAATTTTTCCTCAGACTGGAGGAAGGGGGAAGGGGACAATTGGACAGAAAGGGGAGTTAGGTGGAGATGCTGTGCAGCCCATTTTGTAACAGGCCACTGATATGTGCCGGTTTGCATCCAGGGTTTTGAGAACCAGCCCCTTTCCTCCCCAGCCATGCCAGTTGTAGTACCTCTGCCTTACCAGTCTGCATGGCCTTGGTGATTGATGCCCTCCTGTCCTTCTGCCTAGATTGTGGCCCCAGACCTCTCATCTGTTCCCTCAAGAGCCTGGCCCTGTGCTCAGCTCACAGGACATAGCACTAGGAGTGGAGTAAATGCTGGATGGGACCAGGGAGGACTTTCCTCACTCACAGCCCAATTGGGGCATGAATTCTATCTGGTCACCCCTCTTGAGCGCCTCCCAGAGGCCAAGCCCCATAATAAGTGTTGGGGTTACAGAGCCTGATAAAACTTGCCTCATGCTTCTCCCTCAGCACTCCCTTGCTCAGCGACAGGGAGGGCGGCAGAAAAGAGAGCCGGGCTCCCTGCCCCCTGTCCTTCATCATTTGCTCCGGGTCTGCAGCGCAAACTTATGGGAGGCTGCCCTATTGCGGTGTTTTGCAGTAGGATGACAGCTGCTCCTGGATGTTCTCAAGCCCCTAGCAAGAGCAATCCTCCTGTCTCTCCTCTGATCAGCCCCTTTCGTGCACTCCTCACGGGGAGAGGACCCAGCAGAGAGCACTCCTACATCACTTTGGGCATAAGCAGGATGGAGAAAGTCAGGGCAGAACCTCATTTCGTCCACCTGCCCCTGTCTGCCAGGCCAGGGTCCAAGTCGGTGCGGCGTGCTACCCGGGAACGCAAGGGACAGGGGTTCGTGCAGCTGCAGGAGTCTGGTGGAGCTCTGTGTGTGTGTGTGTGTGTGTGTGCGCGCGCGCGCGGGGAGGGTAGCGCGCGCCCGCGGAGGCCTTAGCGCTTTCCCACACCTCGCGCCTCCCTTGCGGTCCCTTCCCCTGCGCGCAGTAGCCTGGCCCACGTGGGGCTTGTGTGTGTGTGTGTAGGTGGGTAGATATAGTTCGGGAGACCGCGTGCCTTGGGGCAGATAGGCCCCGTGTGCATAGGGGGTGGCGTCCAGCTCGACAGTGGTGGCTCTTCTGTCCCCCTCTTAGACCTTTCCTTTGGCTGGCTTCCTTGGGTCGTTGGTACCTCCAACCATCACCTTCCTCTCACCACCCCCTTTCTCGGGTAAAAGACACCAGTGCTTTCCGATGAAGATTCTGGTTCACCCCCAGCCACAGAGCCCTTGACATTTAGCAGGGGTTCGCTGCGCACTTGTATAGGCACAAGGCAGAACGCTAATCCTATAAAAGATATTGTGTCATTGGGGAGGGGGTGGCTCCCCAGCGGGGCCCGGCAGGCCTGGCGCCCATTGGTTGCATGCAAGGCAGGGGGCGGGGCCGAGGACTGGGGGAGGGGGCTCCAGGCGATTTCGGAGTCGGAGTCGGGGCTGGGATTTCACAGGGAAAGCCCAGCGGTTGCAGCTGCGGCGGATCCCTCGGCACTGCCCGCCGCTCGCAGGGGCAGCCCAGGCCCGCTGCAGCTCCGCAAAGTCGCGGAGCGAGGGGAGGCGGAGCGCGGGCAAAGTAGTCGGGCTCAGCGCTGGGGCTGGGTTGAGAGGTGTGCTCGGGGAGCCTGGATCCCGTGCCCTTCTGCTTCTCGCGGAGCGGCTGGTGCAGCTAGGAGTCCAGCAGCCTCCCCAAAGACACTAAGTTACGCCGGCAAGCCGGTTCCAGGAGAGCGTTCGCAGGCGCGCAGAGAGCCGCGCCGCGCCGCAGAGCCCTCCCGGGCCAACCGGCCAGCAGCCGGGCGCAGTCCTAGAGGCAGCCTCCCCTGGGCGCAGGGGTTCAGCTGCGAGTGTGCCCGGGTGCAGAGTGGGGGCGTGCAAGGCTCCACCAGCCCGCTCGCAGCCCGCCCCGACTTGGGCGCCCCCTCCGTCCCACTCTGGGAGCGATGCCCCCCGCCCCTCGCGCCCCCCGGGAACGACGAGAGCATGGAGAAGTCGAGTAGCGAGGATTCTTCGATCCACCGGAGTCCATCTTTGGACAGCAAAGACTCGGACTTTGCTAAGCCGTCCACCTCGGGCCGCCCATTCGGCCGCGGCTTCACGGCGGGCGCCTTCTACGGCACCGCGGGCTCCCGGGGCCAGAGCCGCGCCGAGGCCGGCGTTAAGACTGACAAGTACAATGCACCCAAAGGCAGCAAGTACGTGGTATTTTACCTGGACCTGTCCTTTGTGTTCCTCCTAGAATTTAAGAAGTGCAACATGGCCAGGGGCTGCCTCTGCTGCTTGAAGTACATGATGTTCCTCTTCAATTTGATATTCTGGGTAAGTCCTTAGTTTCTCTCTCCCTTTGCCCTCCTGTCCTCTCTGCTGACCGTAGGGTGAATACATCTTTTATCTTTAATGTGCTGCATTGCTTCCCTTTCTGCAGGAGGTTAAATGTGCTTCCCCCCTTCCCTGCTTCCATGTATCTTTCTCTTCCTTTCTCCTTCTCCTGGGTGGCTTATTGGGGGCCTCCAACTTGCTTGTCTTCCAGGAGATTCGCTCTACTCTGAGGAGGCTGGCAAAGTTTACCACCACCTCCTTCCTCTATAAGAAAATCCATGCTGGAAGTGCTTCTCACTGGGCACCCTGCAGCAATGGGTGTGGGGTCAGAATTTTTAACAGTTGTGACCCCAATTTGGAGATAGGCACAAGTGAGGATGGTTTTCTGAGTTTCTTCTTGTGTTTCTCCTGAATGAGCAGGAATTCAATATGTAGCATTTTATGGGAGTGGGATGGAGCCACGGGTGTGGGACATAGAGACTACTTCTTTCCACTCCTTTCAGTGACTCCCAGGAAAAGGCGGAGCAGCCCCTGCCCCAAGCTGATGGACTTGGTTGCCCTCAGATATGACCCTGAGTGGGGGCTTGTGTGGGAAAGGAGGGGTCCAGGGGGATGCTATCGGAGGATGCTGCCATCGGGTGGCTGGCTGCTGCTTTTGAGGGATTGCAGTGGACTAGCAGGGAACTGGCTGGCCATGTGCTCCTAGGTTCTGGGAGCCCCAGTGATTGGAAGGGACAAAAGAGACAATCTGGTGCCCCTGTCCTTGCTAAGTGATTATTTTCTAGAGAAGGTATCAGCTGTTAGGGCAGCTTGGAATCGTTCTCTGTTCTGTGTATGATTCTGGAGCTTACATGTGTGTGCATACGAAGTACTGGTTAGGCAGATTTGAAAACTTGTTAAATTCATTTCTCATTGTTCTTTCATCCTGACTGCTGCCTTTGCCTTTCTTCACCAGAGCAGGGACATAGCACAGATGTTTGGCTCTGCCCCAGGGTCTGTCCTGCCCGAGGGAGGCCGTCAGCTGCCCGACGTCTAGGAGGAGCATTGAGGGCAGGAGAAAGTCATTCAGAGTGAAGTTGGGTAGGGACGGTGCAGTTTTAGTATTCAGCTTTTGTGTGGAGTGACCCATTTTAGTTGAAAAACTTCTTGGGAGGGTGTGCATGTGGAGGGGGCAACTTTTCCTGCAGAAGTGCAAGATCAGGGCTGGGAAGGAAGGCGACTGGGTTCTGGTCTTGGTCCTGCATTAGCTTTTGTGTGACCTTAGACAAAGTACTTTATCCTTAAAGGACTGGGCTTTCTTTCTGGTCTTGCAGAGGCTGTATGATGGTCTCCCTCACTGTTATCGCTTCACTAGTTAGTGACATCCTGAGTGGGGAGGTAGGTGAACGAATGCATGATTCTCTGTGGAGAGAATTCCCCTTCCCCACCTGGGACACTGCTGTTTTTCCAAGAAGATTGGTCTGAAATTACTTAATCTCCATGGGCTAGGGTCATCCAGCCACGGCTGTTAGGATGTCACCTGTCATGTGGTTAGGGTTTTATGGAAGCTGGGGCAGATATTCTAATTGCTTTTTCTGGTGGCTAGCACCATTGGAATGTCAAGAATGACTTTGTAGCTGCCTTGTGGGCAAGTGCCTCCTGCTTCTTTGACTCATTTGCCAGCATCTGTGTCAGCCAAGTACTGGTGTGTATTTCTTGGGTGCTTTTGGATTCACATCTACCCTGTCCTTTTGGTTGTTCACAGCTTTTTTCTCTGTCCTTTTTCATAATCTCAACCTGCCTTTCTATTTTGCCCCACCTTGCATGGATCAATGCTGATTAGAAAGACCCTTTGGGAGAAGCTCAGTGCCTTTGGCATGTCAACCCTACTCAGCTGCACCCGCTTCTCCCCACCCCCACCCTGCCACCTGCTGGCCAGAACTGGAATAACTTTCTGGTGCCTGCCTTCTCCCTGATGGGCCCAGCTTGGTTTCCGGCCTCCGGACCTCCGGTACAGGCCAACACCGTGGTCTGTGCCCTGCACGTACATACTAGGCACTTAGTATACATTCGTGAGTGAATGGAGGGCCAGAGTGGTAAATTGCAACATGTTATTATGCAGAATGGGTTCCCGAGTCCTGCTTGATAGGGAAGAGAAGTTAAATGTCACACTTGCCTCTGATAAAAGCTCTTCTCATACCTTTTCTATGGGTGACAAGTGATGTTTACATTTTCCCTTAAACACTTGGCAGAGGTTAATGAACTAGTTGATGAAATGTCCTTTTATGGTCTACAGTGAGAGAACCTGCTTTCTTTTCCTAACTGGCAGGTGCTGACCATATCTTCTTATCAGGCAGTGAGTTGCTCTCTCTAGCCTCTGATTTTTGTGATTACTTAATATTTTCAGAATTCCCATGACATGCTATAAACTGGGAAAAATTGAGTCTCAAAGACCCAGTTCTTTTATGCTAGTAGTATATGAGATAATGAAATAAGACACAGACTTTAGGAAAGATGGGAGATTCAGAAGAGAAATAGGTGCTTGCATGTGTAAGAGTTTTGGCCACTGTGTTTTGGGCAGGTGTAGCAGAGTGTTAGGATTTGGGGGTGGTGGTTCACTGTGCTCCATTCATACAAAGGCTTCCTGCAGGCAGGTGCTTGGCCTGTTATAGGGGAGGGAGCAAAGAGCCAAATGAGAAGAGAAAACCTACATGGTGGGGGAGTGTTGATGGGAAGGTCCCTGGGAGGCCTCTGTTGCCACCCATGCAGGGGAGTGAGCAGCACTGGTCATGGCCAGCCCTCTGGGATTGGGAGCAGTTGTTAGGAATTATGTAGCCATCACTTGTTCTAGTCTTATGACTCCAATCCCAAAAGGAGGCATTTCTGAAACATTAGAATTGAACCTGAGGACCGTAGTCAATAGATACAGCTCTTTCCATAGATCCTGGAACCTACCTGGTAGTTGTCCAAACCCACCGCTGCTGCCGCTGCCACACCCCCTATCTCCTCTAAGCCTGATGGGAGGATTTCCAGTGTGGAGGAGAGGCGCAGCTGCCTTATACTGCAACCCTCCCCGGGTGTGCGGGAGCCTGGTTCCTGGCCACTGGGTGGAGCTTCTGGGGCACTGGTATTGGTGAGGGCCTGGGTGACGTCACTGGGGGCAGGATAGGAGGCAGAGCCCTGTGCTGGGGCTCCTCCTCCTCACTGAGAAAAGAGCAGGTGCCTAACATGCTGCTGTGTGCCTGCCTGCTGCTGGGGATCCAGGTCCGCTTCTGGCACTGCACATGACTTCAGCTAGGCAGTGCTGGCCATGTTGGTGCCCCGTGTTCTGTAGGAGTGTGGAGCACCCGGGAGTGGGGCATTTGTGGGGCTATGGACTCCTGACTGAGTCGTACCTCTTTGTCTCTGGCATCTCCCACCCTGATTCTTAGGACCGCAGAGAATGCTGGCTTCTCAGTGGACAGGGAATAGGAGACCTGAATTGGGACAAAGGGTTCCCCATGCTAAGTCCTGTCTACCAGTGAGCACACCCACCCCAGGGTATTTCTCCTAGTAGTGGAAACCATTTGGAGCATCTCCCTCAGTCATTGCTATCTCTGGGTCCTTCCAGGCTTATCTGGTAGAATACTCCAGGTAGAGATTAAATGAATCTAAGCCTGTCCAAAAGGGCAAATGAAGCTCAGGACTTTGTTTTTTATTTTATTTTTCTTTGAGACAGAGTCTCACTATTGTCACCCTTGGTAGAATGCTGTGGTGTCACAGCTCATAGCAACCTCAAACTCTTGGGCTCAAGCGATCCCCTTGCCTCAGCCTCCCAAGTAGCTGGGACTACAGGCACCTGCCACAATGCCCAGCTATTTTTTTTTCCTGTGGTTTGGCAGGCCCGGGCTGGGTTTGAACCCTCCAGCACCAGTGAATGTGGCTGGCGCCCTAGCTGCTGAGGACTCAGGACTTTAAAGGCTAGTAGAGGAGAGAGCACATGGGGTGGGCTGAAATGGGGACCTCTGTGTGCTGGCAGCATATGTCCCCTTCTCCGTCATGTCTACCCCAGCTCCTCTTAGCCTAAAATCAAGCTGCCGTCTGCTGTGGGGGGGCGAAGGTGGGGTTATGGCTGCTGGGATAACTGCCACTCAGGATAATGGTCACTTTTCATGCTTGCCAGCAGAGCTGTCCCATCACTTTAAATCACGGCTGGCAGAGCAGTGACATTCTGGCCCATTGGAAAGTCTATTCCTTGTGGATGGCTCCCTTAATGAAGGCTAATTAGCTGAGAAGACAGTGCACAGTGAGCCTGCTGGGGCAGGGGAAAGGTTGGCATGGGGTGGCCTTGGGCAGGGTGCTGATGGGGCTCTGATTAAGCTCCCTTAAGTGGGGTCAGGCCCTGCTCAGACTGCTCACTGCCTTTGGGTGCAGGCAGTGTGGTCAAGACTTTCCAGCTGAGTTGATGGCACATGTTTGGTACTAGCTTGGCCACATCTTGAGTGTTTCTGTGGGCTCTGAACTGTGTCAGGTGGCTTGGAGTGTCCTAGGGACCCTGTGGGGTGCCTTTTGTCGTGAAGGTATGTGAGTGGGCTTGAGGGGTTTGGGTTCAGATCCTGCCTCTCCAGCAGAGGAGAAGCAGGCTAACCTGGGTGCAAGAGGCATTTCAGGCCTTTTTACAGTGCTCAGGGGCAGAGGGTTCCAGGCTTTCCTGGGGGGCTGCTGTAAGTAGATCTCAAGGGTGGATCGTACATGGCTCTACATGGGGGCACAGGGACAGATGAAAGTTGTGACAGATACCCTGAGACCCCTGGAACATTGCCGTGAGGGGAATGCCAGTTCTGTGTTCACTTCCTTTCCACAGCATTAAAAATTAAACTTCCTTGTCTTAATATCTATTTTTAAATCATGTCAGAGCTAGCACTGGTGTCAATCAGGAGGGGGTGGGGAGGAGGAAGGTAGAAAAGAGAAAGTCCCTGGGTGAGCAGCTCTCTCTAGCTTAAGCAAAGGTCTCTTAGGCCCCCATCCTGGCCCTCCATGAGTGCAGGGGCCTCAGCCTTCCCTGCTTCTCCCTCTGTGTGCCTGGCCGCCCTTGACTGAACTTGGCAGCAGGCTTTGTGGCCCTAGGCCTTCTGTGGCTTACCAGGCTGTTGGGGTCCCAATTGAGTCCATTCACTCACGCTGCAACTATTTACTGAATGCCCGCTTTGCGCACACGAGCCTCCAGTTGGTGAGAGCCTGGGCTTGACTGGGCTCACACAGGGCGGATCAGTTTTCTCGTGCCAGGAAGTCGTGGAATTGGGAGGTCATCTGGCCTGCCCTGCACTGGGCATTTGAACATAGGGCTGCCAGGAGAGGGTGACGGGGACACCTCCTGCTTCTCTCACATCTAGGGTGGGGTAGCCATAGACCTGGACCCAGAACCTGGAGGCCTGACTTCGCTTGTCCTTGCCACTCCCCTGCCCCTGCTTGATTGTTGTCTGACCTCCCTTTCTAAAATGTTTGGGTCCATCAGAAAGAAAGGGGAAGAAAATAGAGCCTTAGTTTTGCTTTTTTTTTTTTTGTTGTTAGTTTAAAAAAAAGAATCAGTAACTCGTGGCTTTTCTGTTTCTTCTGTTGAAGGGCCGATGGACACTGTGGCCAGTGTGTCCTTGATCATTTATTGGAGCACCTGTCTTTGAATGGCTCAGAGCTCTATGGAGAAGTCAGACACATAGACAGATAATTACAGTTCTGAGCAGTAGGTGGTTACTAGACTCCTTAATGGAGTAAATAACACTGCTGAATAGAGACAAGATACAGAGATACCAAAGTACAGAAAGCGACACCTGGATTTTGAAGGATGAATAAGAATTTGCTGATTAGATGAAACATGGGTCCAGGTAAGGGAGAAGGGCGTGGGGGAGATGGTGAGCAAGTTGACCCAGAGCCTATGCCCAGGGAGGGCCAGCAGCCCAGGGAGAGAGATGGAGCCTCCTGCATATGGGAAATGTACTGTAGCGGGTGGCTTCCAGGGGTGGAGAGTTTAGAACGGGTTCCGAGGTCGAGATGGTGCTGACCTGGGGGAAGGTATGCACCAGCACCTGGGGGTGCTCTTCAGTCGGTCTCGGGGCTGTTTTGTTTTCCTGGCAATGACTGCCCTGACAGGTCTTGCTGTGTCACTTGGGCTCAAGCGGTTGCTGTAGGTAATCCAACTTTAGAGAGATGCCCCTGTTCTCTCCCCCTTTCCGGCCTCTCCCTTCCAGCTGTGATATGCCCGCTTATTTGGTTCCAGTTAGGAAGCTTTGAAGCTGAGCTAAACCCGTCGGGCAGAGTTAAGTCTTCTGAGCCAGCTTTGTCCCTGCTCACATTTGAAAGCTAATCTGCCAGCAGAAGTGGTGGGGGGTTGGGGTCTGATCCTGGCAGGGACGTTAAAAATGGCACATGGTCAGGTGTGGGAGCAGATCC
Organism: Galagoides demidoff; assembly: GCA_963574575.1. Lineage (NCBI taxonomy): Eukaryota > Metazoa > Chordata > Mammalia > Primates > Galagidae > Galagoides > Galagoides demidoff. The sequence goes on from CAUYQV010018507.1 coordinate 46,724, forward strand.
TCAGCTGTGGGGAGCAGCAAAAGGTTGAGATCTGGCTTCAGACCCTGACTCTGTCTGGTCATAGGACTTCAGGGGAGCTCTGAAATCTCTTCTAGTCCCTGGTTCCATTCAGATAGGGTCTTCTCTTCCCCTGGGACCCAGCAAGCTTGGAAGGCTCCTGGGAGAAATGGAGAAGCCCTGGGGCAGGGGAGGCTTCAGGGTTTCAAGTGTTCCCTTGCATTGGTTACCTTACTGCATAGTACCATGCAGGGAGGCTTGTTTTAACTTTTATTTATTTTATTTGTTTTTAGAGACAGAGTCTCACTTTGTTGCCCTTGGTAGAGTGCTATGGCATCACAGCTCACAGCAACCTCCAGGTCTTGGGCTTAGGCGATTCTCTGGCCTCAGCCACCCGAGTAGTTGAACTCGGTGCCTCTGGTACATGTTGGGCACACGGCCTGTGACCTGGGCTGATCAGAAGGGGTTCCAGACCCAGGTCCCTTCCCCAACCAGAAACACAGCCACTTCAAGTTTTTCCAAATTGTAAAATATATCGTATGTACCATAATGTAATGCAAAAAAAGATCAAACAGGTCCCTGCTACCTCACTTATGAAGTAAAGCACCTCCTGTACCCATGATGCCTCTGTGTGTCCCCCCATAACGTTCTCAGAGAGAACCATTATCTTTGAATTTTATGTGACACATACTCCACCTTTGTAGGCATCCTTAAACACCACATTCTCCGCTTTGGCTTATTTTTAAACTTCCAATAGATGAAATTATTCTGAGTATATTTTTAAAATTTAACATTGTGTTTCTTGGCTCATTCATGTTGATGGGTGTGGCCTTTGGTGCATACATTTTCACTGTTCCGTAGTATTTCATTATGAGTGTGCTCTAGTATATTCCTTTAATGATGATCATTTGCGTTATTTTCTCTTTTCTTCTAAACAATGCTTCTGCTTCTGTAACATTCTTTTTTTTTTTTTTTTTTTTTTTTTTAGGTAGAGCCTTGTTTGTTCCCTGGGCTAGAGGGCCAAGCCCTCAGCCTAGCTCACAGCAACCTCAAACACCTGGGCTCAAGTGATCCTTCTGCCTCAATCTCCCAAGTAGCTGGGGCTACAGGTCCACAGCCCAATGCCCAGCTAATTTTTCTATTTTTACTAGAGATGGGGTCTTGTCTTGGTCAGGTTAGTCTTGAACTCTTGAGCTTAAGAAATCCTCCTGCCTGGGCCTCCCAGAGTGCTAGGATTACAGACCTGAGCCACTGTGCCTGGCTCAACATTCTTGTTTAAATATCCTGGTGAACATATGCAAGAGTTTTCAGACAGTGCTTCCGGAAGTATCTGTGGTGAAGGACTGTCTTTTACATTTCCACTTCTCAGAGGTGGTCCTGCTGTGCATGACTAGTACACAGCTTGGAGCACTTGTGACTCACCTGACAAGTTCATTCATCTGCACCTGAATGAGTCACTGATTGTGTTATGGAATGTTCTGGCAATATCAGATTGCTATGAAAGTTTCTAAGCCTTGAGCATTTCCATGTCCTGCACTTTGAGGAATGCTGCTCTAGGTGTACTGATAGCAAGGGATGGAAGGGGCATTGCAGAGCTGTAGAATCCGTATGTGCGTTTCACCTTTACTAGATAATGCCAAATTGTTTTCCAGGGTGGATTTATCACTTGACATTTGCACCAGTGGAATGTCAATTCAAAATGGAAAGTTTTTGGCATTCTCCAATACAGTGGGTGTAAAATGCTATATTTTAATTGTTTTAATTTGCATTTCTCTGATGACTGGTGAACAGTGAACATCTTTTCATATGTTCCTTCCCTGTTCTTCTGTGAATGCCAGTTCAGATCTTTTGTCCATTTTTCGATTGCATTGGTTTTTTTGAATGATTTTTAGGAGTTTTATTTATATTTTGGATACAAATTTGTTGTCAACTGAATGTATTGTAAACACTGTTTATATCTTCCAGTTTATAGTTCATCTTTTCACTTTCTTCATGGGGTCTTTGTATAAACAGAAATTCTTTATTATAATATAGCTACTTTTATTAGTGTCTTTTCCTTGTTAGATTGGACTTTTTAAATTATGTATTAAGAAACACATAATATCTCATGGATGTCTTTATCTCCCGGGAATAGGGCAGTACTTGTCACAGTATAATTAGCACTCATGAATTATTGAATGAATGAATAAATGACTCAAGATGATTTCTGAAAGTTTTTCTTTTTATGTCTAAGTCCTTCATGTATCTAGAATTTACATCTGTGTATGACACAGATGGTTGTTCCAGCTCTGTTGATTATTCCCCTCTTTCCCCATAGACATGTAGTGGTGCTTGTGTTTCCATATGTGCCGAGGTCTTTTCGAATGTGTTGTTTGTCCTGGTGCCACACTGTCTTAATTACTGGAACTCGAGTCTCAATATCTAATAGGGCACAACCTCACATCTTAGGCTTTTTCGAGAGTGTTTTGGTGGTTCTTGGCTTTTGGCTTTACATCTGCATACATTTTAGAATCAGTTTGTCTAGTTGTAGCAAAACTCAATCAATCTATTAATCAGTTATCAAACTCTGTTGGTATTTTGGTTGGCCTTTCATTGAATCTATTTATCAACTTGGGGAGAATTGCTGTCTTCGTATTTCTATTCATGAATATAATTTGTATTCTACTCCTGTGTTTTTATTCATGAACATGGTATATTTTCCCATCTATTAGGCCTTCTTTAATGCCTTCCTATGAAGTTTTTTTTTTAATTGAATGGTAACTATGTACATTAATGCACTTCTGGGGTATAGTGTGGGGTTTTCACACATAATCCGAAACACTTCCATCAAACTGGTTAACATAGCCTTCATGTCATTTTCTTAGTTATTATTTTAAAACGTTCACATTCTACTCTTAGAAAGATTCACTTGTACCCTTGTAAGATAAACCTCAGAAGTGATCCCTCCAAT
>CAUYQV010018511.1:0-21713 GCA_963574575.1 Galagoides demidoff
ATTTGTTGACATTCTCAGCTATTTCTTTCCTTAAAGTTTCATAGTTCTCTTTATAGAGATCTTTCACATCCTTTGTTAGGTAAACTCCTAAATATTTCATCTTCTTTGGCACTACTGTGAACGGAATAGAGTCCTTGACTGCTTTTTGAGCTTGGCTGCTATTGGTATATACAAAGGCTACAGATTTATGAGTGTTGATTTTGTAACCTGAGACGCTGCTATATTCCTTGATCACTTCTAGGAGTTTTGTAGTGGAATCCCTCGTGTTTTCCAGATATACTATCATATCATCTGTGAAAAGTGAAAGTTTAATCTCTTCTGACCCAATATGGATGCCCTTGATTGCCTTTTCTTCCCTAATTGTAAAATAATTTTTCATTAGCAATTTGTGAATTTTTTATGATTTGTGGTTTCAATTTTCTGATTCTAAATAAATATTTGTTCTGTACCTAATTGTAGCAGACCGTATAGCCTACAGCTAGGAGGAATGAGAGTTATAGGTTACACCTGTATAGCTCAAAATGGAACACCCTGGTGAAAAGGGCATGGGGAGGGATTTGGCTCTCCTAACAAGCATAAGAGCTCTCGAGATGAGAACATTAGTGAATTGGCAGTCACAACACCTGTGGTGTTGAGAGGCACAAGATCAGCCTTATATTAGGCTGGAGGAGAGGGCAGCCAGGAGGGTGTGCATTCTATCACAGACTCGCTTACTCTGACTCTGTCTCCTCTCCTGCCTGCAGAACACCAGCACAGCATCTCTCTGCTGAAGATCACTAAGCCCTACTAAAGACTAAGGTCTATTCTAAGACTACCTCACCCTCCGAGACTATCTCTCTCTCTCTCTCTCTCTCCCTTCTGCGAAGGTAAATAGCCCTCAGGCACCTAAGAGAGATTGTTCCTGAGCAAGGTAGGACGGGGTCCCGTTGGAACCTAGATAAGCCAGGGCCAGAGACCAACCAGTCCTGCCCAGTGGCAATGACACCTAATTCTGTATCTGTACTTTTGTGTGCTTTTCCTTTTTAAGGGGGGCTCTAATAATTGAATTGTGTAAGCTTCAGACATCAAAAACCAGGACCTATCACTAGGGGTGGGCCCAACAGCTGAAGTTCCTGGGTTCAGGGAACTTAAACACTAACACTACAAGTAAGGACGTGGCCCTTGTGCATAAGGAGTAATAGTGATATACTGGGTGTAGATAATCTGGGTACAGATACTTGCTTTATTTTTTTCCTCCTAAATCTGTAGACACTATGTCATTTAATTCTGGGATTTAGCATTGTAGAAAGACTAGAATAATGCAAAAGAGAATACAACAAAACCAGAAAAAGAGGGAATGGATGATGGTAGAGCAGATTCTGTTTCGGTTCCCACTCATCACCTGTAACCCATTCTCCCGTGTGAGCAGAACCTTAACCTTGAGCTACGTTACAACTCGGCAAACTGCAGATAGATGACAGGTGTGCAAAATGTCTTATCTGGTAAAGGGCTACCTTGTATTCCCTCCCACTCTGTGTCCAGAAAATAGTTTTTGTCTTTTTTTCATTTCATCTCGACCTTCCTTCACTGCAGATCATTTGTGCTGTTCTGACCTTCCTTGTAAACCAGTTACAACCTCCGCTTGGGTCCTCCTGTGAGTAATATAAAATATTTAACACTTGTTCATGTTGATATCTATACGGAAGGCATGATTTTATCCCTCCCCCAAATCATTTTTTACCAATGATTAGAGTCTCTGTTTAAGGCACTCTTTAAGTTTCCCTTTCTCAGAAGTCCCAGAAGGGGCTGATTTTTGTTTCCTTATAGATAATTTGATCCTCTTGCCTCTAGATACTTAATGTTTCTTTATCCTTGAAGATATGAAAGTTGTGTTATTCATTTGCTATGACATAGTGAATTAAAAATGTAGTAGATGATCTGTAAGACAAACCAGAAAAACCATACTTGTTTACCTTCCCGAACTCTCCAGGTAAGGGGAATTGCGGATATTATTAAATATTGTTGAAATTGCAACAAATTGCCGATTTTTTTCGTGTTAAAAATTTAAACCGTCTTCGGATTAGACAAAGCCTGAGAGCTGGTGTGAAATCCCACATTCTTGGGCAGAGTTATTTTACTGAATACCCATTGGGCCCATTTTGATTCGTTTTAATGGTATTATTATTATTACCTTAAATTTCAAAAAGACATAAAAGTCTGATGTGTAATATGATGTTATTTTGATCTCAGATTTGTTCTTCAGGCAGATTATTTGAAATTATTGCAATATTGTCAGAAAAGCTTCTGTATCTTATAAGAATGCAGTTACAGCATTTTCAGGCATAAAGTGGCCCATCCCTGGCATGCTCAGGCTGTAAGTTTAAATAAAAAGGGATGCTTATTTTTAGAAAATCAATGCAATACTTCAACCCTGCTGTTTTTCTTCATCCCCCCAAGACATTTTCTATTTCATTTATGACTTAAAAATTCCCCTTCATAAAAGAAGAACCATATATTTTGTTTCTGTGAATCCCATCATGAGTAGAAATACATTAAAACTGAATCAATTCTATAGCTGGGAATGGTAAGAGTTCAAAGGGTTTGGCAAAAGCTATCTTGATATTATCCAAGACTCTAGAAGCTTCCCTTGCTAACAGAGTTAATCTTTTTTTAAAAAAATGTACTTGCATCAAAATGCTATTTAGAAAAATTCTTTTAGGACAAAGTATTAGTGTAAAAAAAAAAAAGAAAAAGTTAAATGTAAGAAAAAAGAAAGAGACAAAATTCTAGATAGATATAAACTAGATATCTCAATATGAGAATAGCGTAAAGTAAAATGAATACATTATATGGAATTTATTTAATTGTAAAAAAGGCAGAGGATTATACCCAAAACACTAAAAATTTTACCTCTGGGTGTGGCGATTAAAGGTGATTTTAATTTTAATGTTTGTACTTTCCGACATTTTTATAGAATATGCTCAAATTAATTAAAAATAGCATTAAGTAAATGAAAAAAACTATTGCTCTACAACAAAAGTCTGAATTCTTTCGTATAATGTAGACAAAATATTCCCCAGCTTACTTCTCTGCCCTCATCTCCCACTGTCCCACTTTCCTTACTCTGCTCAAAAGTACGCTCCGGCCACAGAGAGAAAATCATATGGAATCCACACCCCAGGGCCTTTGCACAATCACAGTCCCCACCTCTGTGTCTGCCTCAAGAAAGTCTCCTTGATTTGTTCCAACAGCATGAGTTGTAACCATGGTATTTTGAAAAACATCTCTTCCATGGTATTCATCATATCATGGCTATTTCTTTTGAAAATTTTATTTTATTTATTTATTTATTTTGGCATTACAGCTCACAGCAACCTCCAACTCCAGGGCTTAGGAGATTCTCTTGCTTCAGCCTCCCAAGTAGCTGGGATCACAGGTGCCCACCACAACGCCTGGCTATTTCTTGTTGCGGTTTAGCTGGGGCCGGGTTTGAACCTTCCAACTTTGGCATATGGGGCCAGTGTCCTACTCACTGAGCTATAGGTGCCACCCCTAACACTGCTATTTCTTTACCTTCTTTCTCCACTGCCCTGGACACACCTGAAGTGTCTTTGAACCTCTGGTGTCTATGCCTGATGTTTAAGGTGCTTTATATTTGTTGAAAAGATGAGTGAATGAGGATCAAAATCCAGAACAAAATGTCAGGAGTATTTTTCAGTTTTATACAAACTTTACTTCTGGAAAGGCCCTAGAGAACATCCTGCCTTTTCCATACAATTATTATCTGACATTCTTTTCTGTAAGTTCAGTGAAAAAGCCAGGTATGGGTAGGTTCAGTCGATGTCCAGGATTTTAGGTCTAGTTATTGGTGAAAATAAACCGAAGTCCAAGTCTCCTGTTCTCTGCGTTATTCTGGGGTCGAGTAGGAGATGCTATCACTCTCTGGTTATAATTCCGTCCCTGTCATTCTCCTCGGTCTACATGAATATAAGCCATGACTGTTTAGTGGTGTAAATTGTGGAAGGTAGAACATAAATTTGTGCATAGACTCATCTGCCTCCCTAGTTTCTCATTTAGCCTTTTGCAAGGTTGGTCTAAGAGGCAAGAACAAACCCAGCAGGGTTAACCTAGGCTGTAATTTTGCATTATTGTTCCCAGAGCCCTTTGTGTGTCGTGAGGGACTATGGAGTTAAAATGTCTGCTCATTAACCTTTCAGCAAAAGCAAGCCTGGCTTTTTGGTCAGAAGCTAAAACATTCAGCATAATTGCCTTAAATGGCCCTGCACTTCACACGAAGGAGTCTGGCCTTGCAGATGTTCTTTCCTGAGTGGCCATTTGTTACCTAAAAGAGGGAAATGGAGATGAGAACAAAGGATGAGCTGAAATGAATCCAAGGCACAGATTCAGACTAGGAATTAATTTAAATGCCTGCAAGCGATCGACGTGTGACATTCACAAAAAGCAAACCCTGGACTTGGGAGAAGAGGGTCACAGCTGAGCACAGGGAATCTAGAGTCTTTTTATTTTAAAATCCTGCTGCTACCACTTACCAGCCTTAAGAACCTGGATAACCCATGAAACCTCCACGTGCCTCAGTAGTTTCCTACGTCAAATGGGAATAACAAGAGTTCCTACTAACTGAGGTTATTATAAACATAAAATGCTCTTAGAATCCAAATTTAAAATCAAAATATAGTGACTGTACATTGGTCTTAGTCCACTGCACGAATATGGAATCACCAGAAATGATTTAAAATCCATCCCTAATTATCCACGACAACTTGCCCACATCCACTTTTGGGACTGGGTATTCCGGCAGCCTCATGCAACTAACCAGGCCTCTAAAACTAAATAAAAGGGTACCTGTCCCTCAACTCTGAACATCTATCACACCTTTAACTCCACATATCCCCAAGCCCTAAGGATCAGCCCTTTCTGCTTGCTCAGAGAGAAGCTAAACCACACCAACAGGTCTCCCTTACTTAGCAAGCAAGGAATTCAGACATTTTTGTTTTTTGTTTTATTTATTTCTTTGAGACAGAGTCTCACTTTGCCACCCTGGGTAGAGTGCCATGGTGTCACCGTAGCTCACAGGAACCTCAAACTCTTGGGCTCAAGTGATCCTCCTGCCCCAGCCTCCCGAGTAGCTGGGACTACAGGCGCCCACCACGATGCCTTTTTTCTATTTTTAGTAGAGGAATGTTTCTCTCCTGCTCAAGCTAGTCTTGAACTCCTAGGGTCCTCCCAGCTCAGCCTCCCAGAGTGCCAGGATTATAGGGATGAGCCCTCAACTCGCAGACTTTTGTTTAAAATATTGAGCATTGGTGTCTCCCTTCAATTTGATAAGTTATTAACTATAGATAGATGAGGGGAGATAGATAGATAGATAGATCCCTTCGTGTCTGGTATATAGTAAGAATCAATAAATTTTATTATAATTATTCAAAACTGCAGTGGCACAGACCTACCGGTGGGCTGGCAGGAGGGGCGGCACTGCAGAAGCATTGTACAGAGTTTTACCATCCATGATTCAGGCATCAGGACAACCGGAGCTCAAATTGTAGTCACTCCAAATAGCTATTTGAATGCAAGCAAATTACCTACCCTGCAGAAAAGGGGCTGGCAAACTACTGTGGGCTCAGGCTCGATCCAGCCTCCTGCTGGTTTTGTAGACGATGTCGTATTACGGATATGTCATCTGCAGCTGCTTTTGTGTTACCTTGGCAGAGTCAGGCAGCCACCCACAGACCTCACAGCCCACGGAGTCTGAAATCCTCACTGACCTTTGCAGAAGAAGTTTGCCCTGCTCTAGAAACCTCCAGTGCCAAGTATCCAAATGCTGTCAGTAACAGCCCTCTGTCACAGGGCTGCTGTGAATGTTAAGAGCGGACATGAGATGCCTAGGGAGGTACTGAGCACTGCATCAAGGGTGAAAACCCAGCCGTGAGTCGCTCGCAAAAACTACATTAAAAAAAATTGAATTTGAATTTTTTTTACGTGGAACATGCTTCTTGATTTTGTCCTCAACCTGCCTGGCTTATGTAGCCGTGGAAAGTTGAACACACAGTTCCAAATATTAGCCATCACCCCTTCTTCTCCTACGGCAGTGGTCCCCAACCTTTTTGGCACCAGGGACTGGTGTCTTTCACGGAAGACAATTTTTCTACAAGTGGGTGAGGGGGGTGCGGGGAGGGTAGGGGATGGTTTTGATATGAGTCTGCAAACAATTGATTTGTAATGACCTCTGCGCAGTCAACCTTTCTGCGAATGATAACCTGCAGTGGCAGCTGCTCCCTGGCGCTAACGTCGTCAGCTTAGCACCACCGGGCATTAGATTGTCAGAAGGAGCCTGCAACCCAGATCCCTCTCGTGCCCAGTTTAGGGTTCATGTTCCTGTAAGAATCTAAGGCCACCCCTGGTCTGACAGAGGCGGAGCTCAGGCCGTGATGCCAGTGATGGGCAGCTGCTGTAAATACAAATGACGCTTGGCTCAGGGGTCGGGGACCAGAGTTCTAAGAGGTCAGCTGACATCTCGTGAGTGCTCTGTGGTGCTAATCATCTACTTAACCATCTTCTTAAAAAGTGAGCAGTTTGCACATAGCAGAAGCACAACAGGTGTGATTCAAACATTAACAATTGGCGCCTGTTATGTGTTATGCTCTGCATCAGACACATGGGGTTGGGGGAGAAATCTGAGCTAAGTCACTCGTGGAGAGGGTGGGGAAGACCTGGCTGGGCAGAGTCGAGGCATTGGGGCTGAGGGAAGTGGGCCAGTTGGTGAAAAGCAGTTAAGTCAGGTGCAGCTAAAGCCAGGAGACAGGGAGTGTGATGGGAGGTGAGGACAGAGTCAGGTACGGCAGGGACCCGGCTGAGTCTCGGGGGCCGACGTAAGGGGCGAAGCTTTTCTTCTGGATGTCATCAGAACATGCTAACACATGTAAGCATGTAGGAAATGGGGAGCTCTGAATTACTTTCTTCAAAGACCTCCTTGGGTGCTCTTTGGAGAATGAATGAGTGAATGAATGAATGGTGGTAGCCAGCTTTCTGTGTTCGTTATTAAAAAGTCCCAAGGACTTTTAATACAGCACAGCTAAAACCAGGAAGAAGCTCATGTAAACCTTCCACTTGGGGAGGGCTGGTTTTACAGAGGATGTTGTATTACAGCTGATAATATCCTCAGCCAGAGCTGCAGTGAGCCAGGCACAGAAAAAAAAAAAAAAAAAACACCACCAAATCTGGGTGTTGAGCCTGTCTGGTGTTACAACAGGTGCTAGAGAACTGGCCTCCCAAAATGTTCTGTTAAAAAAAAAAAAAACTGTTGTGCAAATATTTAATTAAACTCTTGAGGTTCGAGCTAGAAATAACCCAGATCCACATTCAAACACATGGAGATCTTTCAAGATCTTGTTTAAAAGAATCCAGACAAGAGATTCTTTGCTGTTGCATGTTTTTGTGGATTCTGGCACTGGCATGGTAAAATCATTTGCCCAGAAGGCCTTGGCATTGCTGCTAAAATTAAATAACCAGTAGAGACTGGAGCTCTTTGTCTGGATCTAAACACATGGCTTGTCTGTTCATTTTGACACACTTATCCCGTTTGTTCCATTAATTTTAGTTCCGCTATTGCATACTTTAAAAATGTTCACAATGTTTGAATTACCGTACTAAGCACATGACGTTGCATTTCATTCTCACAAAGCCTTATAATTGGAAATATCTATTACAGTGGTTTTCAACCTTCCTAAGGCCGAGACCCTTTAATACAGTTCCTCATGTTGTGGTGACCCCCAACCATAACATTATTTTTGTTGCTACTTCATAACTGTAATTTTGCTGTTTTTATAGTTATGAATCGTAATGTAAATATCTGATATGCAGGATGTATTTTCATTGTTACAAAGGGGTTGCAACCCACAGGTTGAGAACCACTGATCTATAATATTAAATTAAACCAGTGGACTTAGAAAAAGAATCAAGCACATGGACGAATTGGAGGATGGGATGATACACAGAAAGCCAAATGCTGTGTGATCTCACATGTGGAATCGGAGAGAGCTCAGTCCATGGAAATAGGAGGTAGGATGGTGGTTGCAGGGAGAGGGGGCACAGGGAACGTTGGCTGAGGGGTGCAACGTTTCAATGATAGGAGATGAATAACCTCTGAAGACCCAACATACAGCATGTGGCTACAGCTGACAGTCATGTGCTGTATACTTGAAATTTGCTAGGAGGGTAGATTTTAAGTGACCTCACCACAAATCAATCAGTAAATACCCAAATAAATAAATGAAAAAAATTTAAAAAGAAAAGGAAAATGGTAACTCTGTGAGGTGACAGACAAGTTAATGAGCCTGATTGTAGTAACCCTTTTACAGTGTATACACCTATCAAAATATCAAGCCGTCTACCTCAAGTACACACAATTTTTATTTGTCCCTTATACTTCAATAAAGCTGGAAAACGAAATTAAAGGAGGGACCACATAGAGGAGCTTACTGCAGTGCTTCTCAGTAACTATAAGCAGTATTGTTCCTGTCACTGCCATTGTCACTACTGATGTTAGCATGAATGTTTTTTGCTATGAACATGCACAAACTCAACAGATGGGGACAGCTGAGGCTCAGGGAAAGTAAGTGACTTTCCCAAAGTCAAGCGATGGGGTCAGAATTGGAACCATGGAGTCTGACCCAGGAGCCACACACGAGCCCCAGGTTCTACCAGATAGATGGACAGTAACATCTAGTTCAAGTTTATTATTATCCAGGCCAGTATATGAACCACTCACCTATATAGGTCCATGCAAGATACCCTTTAAGAGTTCTTAAACACACACACATACACACACTCACAGCTGTCCATATTAAAACACCATTTATAGTTCTAGGTACACTTAGGACCAACAACAAATTACAACAGAGTCTTCATGTGGCAAATGTCCTGTGTTTGGGAAGTAAAAAAACAAAGAAGTTTAAAAAAAAATAAAAACCTTTAAAGTATAAATCTCAGACCTGATAGTATAAAAGAATTCTGAGTGAAAAGCATTACACGATTTTGATTCTAATCCATAACCATAAATTTCCTAATATTGCTGCTGTTATTTCCACAGGGGCCATGCTCTGTGGGCAAACTCCTGGAGAATTTTTCAAAGATGTTTTCTGATTAATGAATAATTTCTATTTTTTTTTTCCTCAGTGCTTAGCTCAGGTGGTTTGTTGAGCAGGTCTCAGAGAAGCAAAATAGAATGCTTATTTCAGTAGGAACATATGCAGAACTTAAAAGCCTGCAAATTACTGTCGATACGGTGAATATTATTAAAAGGAGGAAAATAATGCTGACTAAACCCGGGAGCAAACAGACTGTGCTGAACACCGCGCTGCATCACCCACTGAGAACGGAGCGTTTGTTTTGCTGGTTCGGGATTTTTGTGACAGGTTCCAGGCTCACGAACAGCTTTCTCCCCGTTCCCTTCTGCTCCTGGCCCGTTGATAACATATGCCAAGAAGACCTTCTCCCTGCTCTGCTCAGTGACTCGGGAGCAGGCAAGGCTTGAGTCAGATTACAGAATAATTCCCACTTGTCCCCTTGGGTGCTCTTTATTTAAAGTTCACTGAAGTAGAGCTTTTTGCCAGATTAATTGGCAGGCTCTGCATCCATCGTGGAAGCAAGCTGGTATAAACAGCAGAATCCTCCTAGGTGTGACCCTGATAATAGCCTAGCAAGCCCCCATTCGCTTTGGTGATGGTGGCACCCCCAGTTCACCCATCTCACTCAGGGCCCTTGTCTAAATGCTACAGACTAACTGGGGGCAGATGTGTGGCCATCTGAAGACCAGCGAATTTTTCATTAGTCACATAATGCTATAGCCTGTTACTCATATATTCATCTATATTTATATATTCGTAAGTTCCTATTGAAAATTCTTATGTTGAAATCAATGTGATAGTTTTAGGAGATGGGGGTGTAAGGAGGTGATTGGGTCACGAGGGTGGGGACCTTATGAATTGGATAAGGGTCTTCTGAAAGGGATTCCAGAGAGACTGTCTCACCTCCTCCACCAAGGGGGGACCCAGGAAGAAGAGCATATCTGTAAACTGGGAACTGACCGATGCCTTGATCTGGGTTGGACTTCCCAGCCTCCAGAACTGTGAGGCATGAAGGCTTGTTCTTCCTAAGCCACCAGTCCATCATGCTTTGCTACAGCAGCTCGAAAGGCCTGAGACACAAACCTTACTTTTATTCAAATATCTGGCACAGACTTTTCAGCAAAGAGAAGAGCAGCCCTAACCCAGGGAACTCAAGTAGCCTAGGTGTGGCCAAAAAGAATTCCACAAAAGTCCTGTGAGGACCTCTCACCTGGATGCTAAACCACCAACAAATCGTCCTTCCCCAGAACAGAGTGACTAGAGTCTGGTTATGTTGTTGAACGAATGAATAAATCAATCAATGTGCTACGCTTATATCACAAGGATATCCAAGAACCAAGGCTTTATAGTCATTAAAAGTCTCAAGGCAGGAATGTGCTACAAAAAATAATAGTGCTTTCTCAAATCCACATTTATCTCTAGAGAAATCCATTGGTTTGTAAACAATATTATAAACGCCTTTGTGATTTTTTGATGTTGTTGAGGCAGAGTCTGACGCTGTCACCCAAACTAGAGAGCCATGGCATTGGCCGATCTCACAGCAACTTCAAATTTCTGGGCTCAAGGGATCTTTCTGCCTCAGCCCCCTAAGTAGCTGGACAACAGGCACCCACCACAATGCCTGTTAATTTTTCTATTTTTAGTGGAGTCTTGTCTCACTCTTGCTCAGGCTGGTCTCATATTCCTGAACTCAAATGATCCTGTCACCTTGGCCTCCCAGAGGGCTAAGATTACAGGTGTGAGCCACCGTGCCTGGTCTTGTTTTTGCAATTTTTTTAACCAAAAAAATTTTTTTGACATATTATTGAGAGAATTCTTTCAGCCTTAAAGGTAACCCTTGTGGGATTTAGCTGTGAATTCCCTGGAGATGAAGTTGTTTTTAATTATTCACGTGTCCTGTGATGTCTGTGTCCACAGGACTCAGGCTCCTTGTGGACGCTAAAAACATCATGGGGACAGCACCACGGTGGGGGGGGGGGGCTGTATACCCCACATAACATGTAGCAAAATAAACTGATGGTGTCAAGTTGTGGAATAAGTAAGTTTATTCAAGAATATGTGCTTTTTCACAGACCTTTATGATTCAGAACGATATTTCCTGTGTATAATAAAATATTGCACAAGAAATGACTAATTTTAGGGCAATCATCTAACATGCACTTTCCTTATCCTTTGAAAATAGCTCCTTTTTTCATGTGTAGGAGGTTTTTTTTCAAAGTCATGATGCTCTGTAAGGTGCACATTTTACTCCTGCTTCTTACCAAACATTAAGTGCAGATAATATATAGCCTGAATATATGGGAAATCTGGCTAGGTCTTTTCTATTACAACTTTTATATAATAGTTAGGCTTTGGATGGTGGCATCTTGATACATATAATAAAACCATGCATGGACTGTGAATGTTCCATTTATAAGCATTTTGTTACCAATATATAAGCCATCTGAGAGAATCTTTGCGTTCCTCACAATGTTTATCGCAGTTCTTGGCAGGGAGTATGTGTTTATTAACATGAATGTATAATTTGGTTATAGGACTAAGAGAAAGATTTTCATTATGAACACAATACATTTGCATTAAACTAACACATAGAACAAAGGCAAAGTCTTACAGTCAATGTTAGTAAGGGCATCATATTGGGAAAAGGGAAGAGAGGCAAGGGGAAATGTGTAGATTAAAAACAGGGCCTTATTTTTCCTTTCACTTCAGACCTGAAGGAAGGCAGTCTAGATACCTCTGATGAATCTGATACCTCAAACTCCTGCTTTTCAGTCTTGCCAGAACTCAACGTGTGGCTTCATTCTCAAGAGTGCCTCATGGTAGCTATATGGCTGCTGGTGTTCCATTACACATACATTCCAGCCAGGAAAAAGAAGAAAGGGCTAGAGTGCCTGTGAGTTAACCTCTTTATGTGTTTCTCAGGAAGTCTCACCAAATAACTTGTATTTACATCTTACTGGCCTGAGCCTGTCATGTGGCAAGCCCTATCTTCAGTGGATGGTGGAAAACATAGACTTTTAGCCGGACATGTTGTTGTCCTCATCAAAATCATGTCTTCCCTTAGTAATAAAGAAAGGTTGAAGAATAATTGGGCGGATATTATGAGCATCAGTTTATCTTAATGTTTGAGGAGAGACATACAAGATTTTATTGGGTCAGAAATGGAAGATAAGAATTTTATGTGATCTCACTTATGATTTTAAATCCATACAACCTATAGGTTTATTCTTCAGTACTCCGAATAATGAAACACCTAAATTCAGGGATTTTATCTGAAGGATGGAAATAGAATAATGGAGAAGGTCAGCTATTAATACTATCATTTCAGCTATTGACTAATGATAGATACTGAATGCTAAATGTTTGACAGTGGTGGTATTATATTAATAATACAGAAGATGTTGCTAGATCATTAGGTGTTATGAACCACCTGATGAGCTTAAGTATGATTACTTAAGTGAATCAAATAATGGAAATAATTTAGAAGGATTGATTTTGAAAGTAGACATTATCACTTACCATCATCATTTGGATGATGGTGGTGGTGGGGATGATTATGATGGTGGTGTAGGCATGGTGATGAAGACAATGGTGTTGGATTTGGTGGTGGTGTAGATAATAATTAACAGGAAACTGGAGCCCAATATGCTCCCAGTCCCTTTCTAAGCACCTTACACCTTTCATCTCCATCCATCCATCCTGTGCAACTGAGAAGTTATTGCACTCCATTACATAAAGGAGTAAAGAGAATAAGTGACAGCCCAACAGCAGTTGATTAATGATAATGTGAAGTTAGAATTGAGGGTCTGGCTCTAAATGTCCATATTATACTAAAGTGATTTTAAAAAGATTTAAAAAAATACTAAAGAGATGAGGAAGGGAGGCTCTGGAGGATGAGAAAGATCTGACTCTGAATCACCATCCAAGGCAGGTACTATACTGCTGGCTTTATATCCATCTTGCTCTGCCCTGACCCAAAGACCCATCCCTACTCCTCTGTCTTTTTCTGGTCCTACAATGAATAGAAAACCCATGGTAGAGCCAGGTCCAGTGTGAACCTTTGTATGTCTGTTACAAAACCACACACAGAATGTGTGGAGAACTCTGTTCTGTGACTGAAATTATTGAATAACAAAAACCCGTTGATGGTTTACAATAAGCAACAAACATATGTGGTCATTTTTCTAATCATATGCACATTAACGGGTCTTCAAAATTTCATGGAAAATGCATATTATAAAACTTGTATGAATTTCAAATTGTTTTGCACCAAAATAAATTCATGCTATCTTAATATGTCTGAATAGCATCTACTTTGAAAGCACTAAGAGGGACATGACATCAATTTGAAAAGAGCTCCTTAATAGCAATTTTGATAAAATTGAAGCAAGTATAAACATCAAATTTATGGTCAACTTTGGGTGGAAGGATAGTGAAATCATTGCTGCTTTATAAAACGCTTATGGGGTCAATGTCCCAAAGAAATCACCAGTTTACAAATAGCTCATTTTAGTAGATGAGATGATATTAAAGAGGAAGCCTGAGCAGCAGACCATCCACAACAATTTTCAAGGAAAAAGCATATCTCTGTCATGCCTTAATTGAAGAGGATTGATGATTCACAGCACAAGCAACAGCCAACACCATTGACATCTCGACGGGTCGAACTTTCACAATTCTGACTGAAAAATTTAGAAGTTGAGCAAGCTTTCCCCTGGATAGATGCCAGAACCATTGCACCTAGATCAGCTGAAGAGAATAGCAAAACTTTCAATGAAAATGTTAAACCAGGGGGATCAAGACCCGGAAGCATTTCTTGGAATAATTATAACACGAGATGAAACATGACTTGATCAGGACAATTCTGAAGATAAAGCACAACCAAAGGGATGGCTACCAAAGGTGGAAGTGGTCCAAGGAAAGCAAATATGAATTAGTCAAGAGCAAAAGTCACGGTAATAGTTTGGGGGGACCCCTCAAGGCATTTCGTTGTTTAACTTTTTGGAGTGCCAAATAATGATAACATCTGCTTACTAGGAGAGTGTTTTGAGAGAGTTAGCCAATACTTTAGCAGAAAAATGCCCAGGAAAGCTTGACTGGAGAGTCTTTCTCCATCCCTACGATACTCCTGCTCATTTCCCTGATCAAACAAAGGCAATTTTTGAGAGTTTCAGTGGGAAACCACGAGGTATCCACCTTGCAGTCCTGATCTGACTTCTTTTTATTTCCTAATCATAAAAAAAACTTTAAAGGGCACCCATTTTTCTTCAAATAACCATAAAAAAGACTGCATTGATATAATTAAATTCTCAGGACCCTCTGCTGTGTAGGGATAGACTAAATGGCTGGTATGACAGCATATAAAATTGTCTTGAACTTGATGGGGTTTGTGTTGAAATGTTTGTATTTTTTATTATTTATCTTTAATTATTTTTCCATGACCTTTTTGTAATCCTTTCATATTTATAACATCCCAAAATCTACTTTGCATCAACTAGGATGCTATTGTGATGTGCCTTGGTTGAGTAGTAAGTAATATTTAAGCAAAGACTACTTTTTGAAGTAATTAGTTTCTTAACCTATACTTTTTTATCAAAGTATTATATATGACTTTTACGTTCTCCTCAACCATAGGTTTCAGATACAATAATCTCAGATGTGAGATTTGAAGTCCCTACATGTAAATGAGATATTATGAAACTGTCATTGTTAACTTGCACTATTCACTTAATAATCTATCATAAATATTTCCCATATTATTTAATATTGTCACAAAAGCTAATGTATATATTGTAAAGACATACTACAGTGTATACTGCTAGACTCTTTTACTCTACAAAATTAAATTATTATTAATGGTGCTGCATTGCATATATTGGTAATTAAATCTTTGTACACTTGATTATTTTAGATAATAAATTTCTGGAAATGGGACCCTCAGGTGGATGGATTTATGTATGGAAGATTCTAAGTGAGAATTTTTAAATTAGCCTTTACTAAGAGGCTGCTTCATGGACTCCATGGCTGCATTGGAAATTGACTCTCAAATTATCTTCATTAGCTGTTCCATATGATCTATGTATTATCTCTGCTGAAAGTGGAAGCCCTCCAGGCCAGCCATCCTACAAACATTTCTTATTGATGTACTAGTCGATGTTTCTCTCTCTCCTTTTCCTTCACCCCTTCTAAAACCAGTGCTCCTTAGAAAACTATTTACATGGTCACCTGGCACCCCTTTATTTTCTCAACCTACCTCCTTATCATCTGCTCTCTCTAACCCTTGGTATCTGTTGAAATCTTTGCTTCTCTGTAGACAATTAAAGGAGAGTTTTCCACATCCCGGTTTCCACAAGTCATTGCCCTGGTTTCTCATGGTCTCTCCCCACCCATCATTGCACTACAAGCTGATATAAAAACACCCCCTCCTTTGGGAGCCACGGCATCTGCTCTCTGTTCAATTATCTCACCTTCTCTGCTTGCCTCACTCAAGAGCCAGGGTGATTTTGTGAAATTCATAAATCAGATCACGTCACTCTTTGTCTAAAACCACCAAATGGTCCCCATTAAAGACAGACTAAAATCTGTGCCCTAAAATATTTATGTTCTATTCTTATTTATTGCTACCCTCTAAGTACACTTGCACCTCTGGGCCGGTAGGTCACACTTCCATCTGCCTGGAACACACTTCTGGCACATAGCTTGCCTCTTGAAAGTGTTGGTCTCAGCATCATTGTGTCACAGAGGTCGCCTTTTCCTACCCTCACCTAATTCTCTTTCTTCTACCCTGACTATATTTATCTTTGTAGCACTCACGCCCCCTCATGATGTGCATGAAATGACGTGTTTCCATGAGCACAGGGGCATTTTAAACTTTGTTCCATGGTTGGAGGGGCACAGTCTCTCACACCTGTAATCCCAGCACTCAGGGAGGCCAAGTGGATTGCTGGAGCTCAGGAGTTCAAGACTAGCCTGAACAAGAGTGAGACCCCATCTTTACTAAAAATAGAAAAACTGAGGCAAGGTGATCACTTGAGCACAAGAGTTTGAGGTTGCTGTGAGCTATGATGCCACGGTACGCTGCTCAGAGTGCAGAGCGAGACTCTGTCTCAAAAAAAAAAAAAAATTTTTGTTCCATGGTAAATCTCCAGTGTCTTAAGTGTCAATCAATTATCTGTTAAATAAATTAAAAAGAAATGGTTATCTTACTTAATTATGTTTTGGTCACTCAGCCGCGTTTATTTTACATTTGAAACTCTCTCCCTCTCTATATATTATAATGTAATTATTGCTATTTTCCTTTCCTACAGAGTAGACTGTGACCTCCCTAAGGGCAACAAGTTCCTCCTGTTTCTCTCTTTTACACTTAGGAAAGACTTGACATGTGACAGATACTAAGGAAAACATTTGTTGAACCGAATTATTGTCCTCTAAAACACTGTGTTCCATCCCTGTTCTACCAGTACCATTTTTCAGAGAAACAAAGGCACAGCAGGGTTCAGAGAATTCACCAATTTAGAGAATGGCTGAGACCCGTTGAACTCAAGTATTGCTCCAAGTCTAGTTCTCTTTTTTTCCTTCTTCTTCTTCTTTTAATCCTGTCTTTCCTACTAATGTCCTACCCTAATCTTGCACTGATATACACAGAAGCTTCCAGCACTGTGCACATGCTGTGAAAAGTTATGTGTGAGACCTTGGGATCCTTAATTTGTCAAATGCTTGGAAGAAAAATATACTACTCTAATTATAGAATGCAGATGGCTCTTTGAAAACTTACAAACTATGTCATTTAACAAAGTGGAACAGAAGAGAATCATGGTTTTTCAAGTGACCTTATTTTCTCGGAGACAATTTTTGTGAATCTCACTTCAAAAGGTGTAAACAGGCTGCCTAGACATTTCTGATTATAAGAATATCTTAAGTAAGCCCATTAAGCACTGGTTACAATAATTTTAACCATCAATTATAAAAGTAGGCCTTTCCAATTATAGGCAACATTCAGCATTCGGGGCTGCGTTATTGCTCGTTATATAAATTGCAGATCCAACCACAGCCAAATATACCCTGGCTGGATTTTACTCCACATTTCTAAATTTCCAATTATATTGTGATAGCATCAGCACTCCCCTTTGCAAAAATGTAAAACCTCATGACTCAAGTTGTCTACACAGAAACTTCTAGAAGCCAGGAAAAAATGAGACTAAGGACATGGCCCAGTAACAAAGCCAAATTTTCTGAGGAACTTCTACAAACACAAGTAGATCAATGGGATTCTTTATTTCTTTATGAATTGTTGGCAGGGACCAGGGTTTTTCCAACTGTGCCATTTCTTTTGTGGAATATCCACGAATCATGACCATACTGAGGAGATGAACTGTGGCAAATCCTTTTTAATTCACAAAGCATGGCACAGAGAAAGTGAGGAGCGTGAATAACTGAATCAATTAATAATGAATTCCACAAATATTTATTGAGCAGTAAGTAAGACTCAGGATTACTGAGTGGATAAGGATTCCATATGTATAATCCTAGCTACTTAGAAGGCTAGGGTGGGAGGATTGCTTAACCTCAGGAGTTTGAGATCAGCCTGGACAACACAGCAAGACCCTGCCTTCAAAACAAGTGAAAACCACAAATCTCACCTTTACAAAGTTTATATTCTTAGTTGTAATTAGGTGATTATAAGGCCCACTCCAGAGGTTTTTACAAATAAACTTGTTGACTATTTGACACAATGAAAGGACAATTCCTGTCTAAATATGATAGTGTTTCCCAAAATGTTGAATATGAAGTGACTTTGGGTGTTAAACTTTAAAAAAAAACTAATGTCTTTATTTTAGTACTGTGTATCCGAAAAATAGTGTTTCTCTGTTTAAGCCAGTGACATATCATATACTCTATCACATCATAATATGATATATGATTTATTTGTATATAATAGATATTCAAATATAAATGTATGTACATATTTAAAAGAAAAAAGAAGAGTTTTCCCTTTAAAATATTAAATAAGACTAGAAATGATATGATGCACAGATACAGCAAAAATTTGGAAGGTGACATATAAATGATCAAAATTTTGCAAACACTGATTTATTCAGAAAGAGATTATAATACACATGATTCCAAATTGCAGGTGTTCAAATGTTTGATATTAGAAAGAATTACTTAACTCTAGAGAATTTATTGTAACTAACACGTAACTTCATATACACATCTGTGATACACATATATCTCTTCAAACAGTTGTATAATTTCGGTTAGGGGTTAATATCCCAGGTCCTGCTGTAAGCATTCCACCTACGTTATATCCTTTAATGCACACACCAAAATTATAAAATAGGTAAAATTACCGTCTTCATTTTGCAGTTTAAGAAATTGGTACAATAAGAAAAAGCAATTAGAGTCATAAGAATTAGGAAAAAAGGTAAAGCTGTGCCTATTTTCAGATGACGTCTGTATATCTGTGGATAATCTAAACAAAACAATGGAAAATTTCTACAAACAATAAAATAACATGATAAAATAGCAGGTACAAAATCAGCATACTGAAACGGATAGATTTTACACGTCTAGCAGGTCCTCAAATTACGTTGCTCTGTTATAACATTGTTGAGGGGGAAGAAATGGCTTCCCAGCTGGGGCCACCATCTGTGTGGAGTCTGCACATCCTCCCCACGTCTACGTGGGTTTCCTCTGGGTCCTCCACTTTCCTCCCACGTACAGAGCAAAGCACATTAGGTGAGTGGGTGTGTCTACACGGTCCCAGTGTGAGTGTGCCGATGTGTGAGGACGCTCTACATACGATGGGGTGGAAGATTGGCCAGGACTGATGGCCGTGTGCTCCCCCAAGCTGCTGGGATGGCCTTTGCTCCCCTCACCCTGAATGCAATAGCCAGGCAAATAATTCTTGCTTGTTGTTATTAATCTTTCTTAAAGGTGCATATAGCTCGTGTTCCTTTCCATGTTTAGTATTAGAAGCATTTTTGGTCTTTCTTTAGAAATTGGGTGATTTGGGGGGACCAGAAGTGTGCTATAGGGACCTCACTCTCCTTTCTATCCGTCCATGGTCAAGTTGTTTCGTGGTATATCGTTTCATTTAAGGTCACAGCTTCCAAAAACCCATCCATGATGTGAGGTGAGGACTGACTTCATAGGGGCATGAAGACACAGTGAGAGAGAAGGAAAATGAAAGTGAATAAAACGCCGACGTGTAAACTCAACAAGAAATGTTCAAAAACCATCCAGAAAACCGTAAAATACTCCTGAGGGACGAGAAAACTAACTGGAGCAAAAAGAGAGACACGGTGTCACGTGAAGAAAATGGCATCGTCAAAATGTCAGTCCTCTGTCATTTAATTTATAAATGTAACAGCAACCCAGGAAGAATATAAGAGCATTTTTTGGAAGTAGACAGGTTTATTATAAAGGTGTTTGGCTCAACAAATAAAAGCAATGACAAGAGAACCCTTGAAAAAGAAGAATAACGGTACAGTGGGGGATACTAGTCCTCCAAGATATCAGAGTATATGGGAAGCCTCTAAAACAGAATGGGGTGATACTGGTCCTTGAATGGATGTACAGGGCAATGAATTAGAAGGGAAATCCAGAAACAGATCCGATTGTAAAGGTAAATTCAGTATCCAACTAACTTAGAAGTGCAACTCAAAGATAGACATTTTAAAAAATGATGTTCAAATAGCTAGATTGTTATATGGAAAAATACAAAGTTAGATGTGATTCTCACACTGTACACAATGATATTTCCAAATGCCCAAAGTTTAACATGTAGTGAGAAAAAAAGAAACAATATAAATATTGGAAGAAAACGTGGATGCCCATCTCTGCCACAAGCATCTGTGGGAAGCTTTCCTACTATAATTCAAACCTTGGATGCAAAAAAGGAAATGACTAGTGAATTTGACTGCTTCAAAATAAACTCTTGGGCTCAGTGCCTGCGGCTCAAGTGGCTAAGGCGCCAGCCACACACACCTGAGCTGGCAGGTTCGAATCCAGCCCGGGCCGGCTAAACAATGATGGCTGCAACCAAAAAATAGCCAGGCAGTGTGACAGGCACCTGTGGTCCCAGCTACTTGGGAGGCTGAGGCAGGAGGCTCGCTTGAGCCCAGGAGTTGGAGGTTGCTGTGAGCTGTGATGCCACAGCCCTCTACCCAGGGGGATAGCTTGAGGCTCTGTCTCAAAAAATAATAATAATAATAATAAACTCTTGTACTATAAACAGAGAAAAACTGTAAATTACAAAATAGAAAAAAACATGCGCAACGTATATGAAAGGATTAATACCCTTAAAACAGAAAGAGACTCAAAAAAATAATAATTCAATATTCCTTCCAGAAAAATAAGCAATGGATACAAACAGATGGTTCGTAGGAAAAATGCAAATAGACCTTGAACATATTCTCAATATATGATGTTCAACCTTGACTTATAAACAAGATGCTAGTTAAAATCACAGGGAAGGGAAAAATCAATAGCAGGTCATAACTTCCTCCCTCTCACAGTATACCACAAACAGACCTCCTTTTAAAGGGAGATACACCTGGTTTGTCTCAATTGCTCATCATCCACACTCCTATAATTTACAAATGTGTGGAGCAAAGCTAGCTGGAGAGTGGAGTAGCTGCAGAAGGGAAGCTGGGGTGTGTAGACTCTGTCTCTGCACGACGGACAGGGTACAACCACCAGACGGCCTCCTCTGAGCTGACTTGTATCCCACACCTTGATAGTACTCCCCTGACTCTGACATGTTCCAATGTGAGAAAGAGAATTATTTTTTGAAAGCCACATCTGATGGGTTGGGGGTCCCTCTGGAGAAGCATCCTGTGTCTGTGGGCTACTTTCTTTATTTTTTGAATCATGAGTGTTGTCTGGAGTTAGGTAAGATCTATGGCTGGCTTGAGCCACTCTGACAACTGACGTTTTGTGGTAAATGAGAAACCATTGCCCACCTGTTAGGGTGACAGCAATAATCTGTTGGTGTCACTGTGGGGAGGTAGCAGGTGTCCACACTGCTGGCTGGAATACAAAATGGTGTGTGGAATTGAGCCGTGTGGAACAGCATCACCTACACATCTTCCCGTGGGTCTAGCATTCCCTCTTCTGGGAATTTATCCAAAAGATACGGCAGCAAGAAGTGAGCACGGTGCTGGCCCCATGTACTGAGGGTGGCGGGTTCAAACCCTGCCCCGGCCAAACTGCAACAAAAAATATCTGAGCATTATGATGGGTGCCTGTGGTCCCAGCTACGCAGGAGGCCGAGGCCAGAGAATCACCTAAGCCCAAGAGCTGGAGGTTGGTTGTGAGCTGTGGTGCCACAGCACTCTACCATGGGTGACAAAGTGAGAGTCAGTCTCTAAAAAAAAAAAAATTTAAAGCTGTGTGTACAATAATTGCAGCTCTGTTTGGCACAGCAGAGGGTTGCAAACAACCCACATGTTCATCAGTAGATGACTTAAATAAATAACGGGACATCACACCCCGGGCTATGCAGCTGTTTTATGATGATAAGTATCTTCATATGCTGTGGAGTATTTCCACAACAAATAGGTAAGTGAAAAAGCAAGGTAGAGAACG
>CAUYQV010018519.1:0-23203 GCA_963574575.1 Galagoides demidoff
TACATTGGATACTTTTTCTTCCATTCTTGAGATACTTTGCTAAGAAGAACATTTTCTAATTCCATCCATATAAACATGAAGGAGGTAAAGTCTCCATCTTTCTTTAGGGCTGCATAGTATTCCATGGTGTACATATACCACAGTTTATTGATCCATTCATGGGTTGATGGGCATTTGGGCTTCTTTCATGACCTAGCAATTATGAATTGGGCAGCAATAAACATTCTGAAACAAATATCTTTGTTATAATTTAATTTTTGGTCTTCTGGATATATACCTAATAAAGGAATTGCAGGATCAAATGGCAGGTCTATTTTTAGTTCTCTCAGTGTTCTCCAGATGTCTTTCCAAAAGGAACGTATTAGTTTGCATTCCCACCAGCAGTGTAGAAGTGTTCCCTGTTCTCCACATCCACGCCATCATCTCTGGTTTTGTGATTTTGTGATATGGGCTAATCTTACTGGGGTTAGGTGGTACCTCAAAGTAGTTTTGATTTGCATTTCTCTGATGATTAAGTATGGAGAACATTTTTTCATATATCTGTAGGCCATGCACCTATCTTCTTTAGAGAAATTTCTCTTCAAGTCCCTTGCCCACCCTGAGATGGGATCGCTTGTTTTTTTCTTGCTAAATACATTTGAATTCTCTGTAGATTCTGGTCATTAAACCTTTGTCAGAGACATAACCAGCAAATATCTTCTCCCATTCTGAGGGTTGTCTACCTGCTTTATTTACTGTGTTCTTGGCTGTGCAGAAACTTTTAAGTTTGATCAGGTCCCAAAAATGTATTTTTGACATTGCTTCAATTGCCCAAGGGATCCTCCTTATAAAATTTTTGCCCAAGCCAATTTCTTCAAGTGTTTTCCCTACACTTTCTTCTAGTATTTTCATAGTTTCATGTCTCAAGTTTAAATCTTTAATCCAGTGAGACTCTATCTTAGTTAATGGTGAAAGGTGTGGATCTAGTTTCAGTCTTCTACAGGTCGCCATCCAGTTAGCCCACCACCATTTGTTAAATAGGGAATCTTTTCCCCACTCAATGTTTTTAATTGGCTTCTCAAAGATCAGATAACAGTAGGTAGTTGGATTCATCTCTTGGCTCTTTATTCTGTTCGATACATCTACCTCTCTGTTTTTGTGCCAGTATTATGCTGTTTTGATCACCATAGATTTATAGTATAGTCTGAGGTCTGGTAACATAATTCCTCCTACTTTGTTTTTGTTCCTGAGTAATGTCTTTGCTATTCGAGGCTTTTTATGATTCCATATAAAATGAAGTATTATTTTTTCTAGATCTTTAAAGTATGACAGTGGAGCTTTAATGGGGATTGCATTAAAATTATATATTGCTTTGGGTAATATGGACATTTTAACAATGTTGACTCTTCCTAGCCATGAACATGGTATGTTTTTCCATTTGTTAACATTTTCAGCTATTTCTTTTCTTAGAGTTTCATAGTTCTCTTTATAGAGATCATTCACATCCTTTGTTGGGTAAACTCCCAAATATTTCATCTTCTTTGGCACTACTGTGAATGGGATAGAGTCCTTGACTGTTTTTTCAGGTTGGCTGCTGTTGGTGTATATGAAGGCTACTGATTTATGAGTGTTGATGTTGTAACCTGAGATGCTGCTGTATTCCTTGATTACTTCTAAGAGTTTAGTAGTGGAATGCCTGATATCTTCCAGATACAGAATCACAACATCTGCAAAGAGTGAAAGTTTAATCTCTTCTGACCCTATATGGATACCTTTAATTGCTTTTTCTTCCCTGATTGCAATGGCTAAAACTTCCATTACAATGTTAAAGAGCAATCAGCCAATCTATGCCTCTTCAGTGGAGAATTCAAGCCATTAACATTTACTGAGATAATTGATAATTGTGGTAGTGTTCTATTCATCTTATTTTGTGAACATCCATTAGCTTAGTTTTATCTTTTGAATCACTGTGGAAACTAGATTCTGTCCTTTAATTTCTGGGTGTTTTCTTTGCTGAAAGTCCATTGTTATTATCAGTGTGTAGACCAGGCTGAAATATGTCCTGCAAAGCTAGTCTTGTTGTGGCAAAATCTATAAAATATTTGATTTCTCTGTCAATTTTAAAGAGGGATATAGAATTCTGGGCTAGAAATCATTTTGTTTAATTAGATTAAAGATAGATGACCATTGAATTCTAGCTTGAAAATTTTCATTAAAGAAGTCCGCGGTCTCCCTGATAGATTTGCCCCTGTAGGTCAGTTGGCACTTATTCCTGGCAGCTTGAAAAATCTTCTCTTTTGTCTTGACTTTAGATAGATTCACCACAATGTGCCTTAGAGAAGCTCTATCTGAGTTGAGGCATAAAATAAAAATTTTAAATGAAGAATAAAAATAAAGTACTTGAGTAAGAGAGTAACATGGTATGATTTAGGTTATAAAAATAGAAATACAGAGAATGGATTAGAGAGAATACAACTTGAAGCTAGAAGATATATTAGCTGTCGAGGACACCAAGAACCAGATGACTTCTGAGCAAGATGGTTTGCAGCTGAGGGACAGACCATTGGACAATTTGTCTGCAGGTGTTCATTGTAGGGAAAGAGCCTGAGCCCATGAAAATCCTTAGGCACTCAGTCATTGTCTAATACTCCCCTCACCTGTCCTGTACCATCTCAATAAACAGCTACTGTGGAGGTTGCTCGGGGCCACCCTGCAATCAAGGTTAGCCCACCTCCTGAAAGCTTATACTTCTAATCCACATCATGCCTGGTTCCTTCTTGCAGTGTTTGAGATCAGGGCCATAGGGGCTGTGACATTTAGCAAGTTTGTAGAGTTGTATAAGAGAAATGACCTGAAAATAAGGTGATGATGGAGACATTAGATAGAAAAATAGATGATTCAAAAGATATTTCAAATACGTGATCAATAGTGCTTAGTGATAAGTTCAGGGTGATGCTTAAAGGTAAGAAACTTCCTTCCTTCCTTACCTCTGAGAAACTCCCAGTTTTCTTAATTGAATGCCTGGAGGTTGTAGATGCATTCAACAAGACAGAAATGGAATTAATGTTTTCTATTCCTGGGGCTCCACTGTTTCTGGACACTTTATAACATGCTTATATATTACTTGTGCTTTATTCTAATTTCCTAAAATAGATTCTAAACATCCAAAGAGCCCAGAGTTGTTACTCAACACAGGACCTTTCAGCAAGAAGGCATTCAATGCACATTTACTGAATAAATAAATGAATGAATATGTAAATGGGATTAATTATAATCACAAATGCACCAGAGTAGTAGAAATAAAATCAAAATCTTTCCTAGCATGATATATTCTAGATATATGTCACAACATTTATGAATATATTTCTGCATATGGAATATCCACTGCAGTGCTCACATAAACAGGCATCCATGAGATAACACTATCCCTGCTTTAGCCCAAATAAAAAGAAAAATCACTCCCTCCATAATTCCCTTGGGAAACCTGATACAATTATGAGCTTTTGTGATATGTTTCAAGTCATTTTTATAAAGTAACACTGTTTTGTACTAAGTTTTTAAACTTGCCATTATCCTAAAAGGAACAAGGGGCTGTTGATTTGTGAAATCCAAGGGCCATTCAATAAAGAGACTGTTAAGACTTATTTGTTTAATTTCAACTCCTTCCTGAAACAAATTCTGAAGACAGTGCATATTCACTAATATCTGAAGTAATTCAATTATTGACTTGGGCATCCTTAGAAATATGGAGTTAATAATGTGATCTAGAAACTAAGTACACTGAGTATAATATTGGATTGTTTGTACCCATATCACTAATGTCATTTTGATTGCCAAACTTACTTATCTTCAGGAATCTCAAATAAACTTTATCCATCCTTGAACAACTGTAGATGTTCTCATTTATAAAAATTGCACTATCTTAAATAATACTGTTTTCCCAGACATGGGGCCAGGTTTGCCTTCTTTGTCTCTTAAAATCCCTCTGATATGTGATACTTATTTTATCAGAAGTTAAAATTGTAGTCTATGGAAATGGAAGAATCAGAAGCTAACTGTCTTACATCTACTTCACAGAGACTGAATTTATATGACCTAAATTAGTACAGTGCCCTCAACTACTGACCTACCAAGATGCATGCAACAGTATTCATTCTACTGAACATCTATTCATTGTTTTTCTTAATCAAGAAAATTTGACATGGGCGTAATTATGTAGAATACATTCATTTGCTGTGACCCCATAAAGTACCAAAAGAAAGGAAACAGCAGGGCTTAAGGAAATGAAGGAGACAATGTAAAGATGCAGCAAAAATTATCAAAAATAGATTACACCATGGAGAAGAAAGAATCTAAGAGCTAGAAGACAAAGTTCTTGAATTAACTAAGGTAGTTAAAAACATAGGAAAGAAGAGACAAAAAGCAGAACAGGTGGTTAGTGAACTATGGGACTTCAAGAAGTGATCCAACATATGAATACAAGACATCCCTGAATGGGAAGAAGATCCTCCCACAGAAATGGAAGTCCTACTGGAGACTATCATAAATTAAAACTTCCTAGTTTCACTATAAATTCTGAAACACTCCATCTAGAGTGTTATCAAACCCCAGGTCATCTCAGCTCAAACTAAGACACATTGCAATGAACGTGTACAAAGTCAATACAGAAGAGGAAATTCTGCAGGCAGCCAGGAAAGAGTATCAACTAACACATAGGAACAGAGCCAATGGGGTGACAGCAGACCTTTCACCAGAAATGTTCCAAGTCAGAAGAGAATAGTCAACCACCTTGAACCTTCCACAGCAAAAGGATTTTCAGCCCAGAATTCCATATCCTGATAAACTAAGCACCAAATTGATGAAGAAATCAAATTCTTTTCAGATTGCAAACAATGAGGAAATTCACCACAACAAGACTGGCTCTACGAGAAAGGCTTAGACCTTTTCTCAACATTGGCCATCATAATGAACTACCAACAAAGTAAATACACAGAAGCTAAAGGTCAAAACTTAGCTTCCTCAGAGGATATAACTAAATAACGAAATTTAACAAAATAATATGATTAGAACTCCACCAAACTTATTGATTCTCTCAATAAATGTTAATGGCTTGAATTCCCCACGGAAGAGGCATAGGCTGGTTGAATAGATAAGAAAGCACAAGCCATTCATATGCTATCTGCAGGAAACACATCTTGATTTGAAGGACAATCAAGACTCAGGTTATGGAATGGAAAACAGTACTTCAAGCCAATGAGGAGGGGACACAGTATTATTTTCAGACACAAGTGAGTTAAAAACACCTAAAGTTAAGAAAGACAAAGATGGACACATCCTACTGGTCAAGGGACCAATATAACAAGAACACATTTCAATTTTAAATATTTATTCACCCAACTTAAATGCTCCCAGAGTTATGAAACAGTCCTTGATTCGTCTGAGCAATATGATATTCCATAACACCATAACAACTGGGAACTTAAACACTCCTTTGACAGAAATGGACAGAACTTCTAAACCAAAACTAAACAAAGATACAAAGGACTTATATGTGAGCCTACAACAAATGGGGTTAAAAAACATATACAGAGTTTACCATCATATAGCTAAAGAATTACATTCTTCTCATAAGCCTATGGAACATACTTCAAAATAGATCATATCCTAGGATACAAATCAAACCTCAGTAAAACTGAAAAAATAGAAATTATGCCAGGTATATTCTCATACCACACGGCGATAAAGGTGGAAAGAAAGCAACTCCAACAAAAATGTTTATCCCCACACAAAGGTATGGACACTAAAAAACCATATGATGAATGGTAGTTGGGTCCAGGAAGACAAAAAAGAGAAAATTGCTAAATTCTTTAAACATAATAACAACATTATGAACCTACAAGTTACCCAAACTTGTGGAACACAGCAAAATCAGCCTTAAGAGGAAAATGTATCACATTAGATGCTCACATTTGAGAAACAGAAAGAAAGAACATCAAAAAACTCACTCATGAATTATCCCATGGAAATGGAAAAATAAAAACAATCTAATACCAAACCCAGCACAAGAAGAGAAATAACTAAAACTAAATCAGAGATTAATGAAATTGAAAACAAGAGAATCATTCAGAAAACCCATGAAAAAAAGTTGGTTCTTCAAATAAATAAATAAAATCAATAAACCTTTGGCTAGATATACTAGAAACAAAAAAGTAAAATCTCTGATAACCTCAACCAGAAATGATGAAGTGAAAATAATAGCAGATGACAGAGAGGTAAAAGACATTATCTCTCAATAATACAAGAAACTCTATGCACAGAAGTTTGACATTGTGAAGAAAATAGATCAATACCTGGAATCATAGTCTTTCTCTAGACCAGCGGTTCTCAACCTGAGGGTTGCAACCCCTTTGTAACAATGAAAATACATCGCAGCATTAGGAAGTTTGAGAACCACTGCTCTAGACATAACCAAACATAACCAAAAAGAAATGTCTCTTGAGCGGACCAATTTCAAGCACTGAGACCAAAGAAACAGTAAAAATCCCCCCAAAAAAATGTTCTGTTCCAAATGGCTCTACATCAGAATTCTATCGAATCTTCAGAGAAGAGCTTATACACATATCTCAGAAATTATTCCTTAAAATAGATGAGGAAGGAATCTTCCCCAACATGTTCTCTGTGGCAAACAACACCATAAAAACAAAACCTGGAAAAGACCCAACTAAAAAGGAGAAGTACAGATCAGTTTCACTAATGAATATAGATGCAAAAATTCTCAATAATATCCTAGCAAACAGATTACAGCTTACACATTAAAAGAATTACACTTCACGATCAGGTAGGTTTCATCTCAGGGATGCAGGGCTGGTTTAACATATGCAAATCCATAAATGTAATTTACCATATCAACAAAAGCAAAAACAAAGCTATATTATCCTTTCAATAAATGCAGAAAAAAGCATTTGATAAAATTCAGAATACTTGGGGCTGTGTCTGTGGCTCAGTGGGTAGGGCATCAGCCCCATATACCAAGGGTGGTAGGTTCAAACCCAGTCCCAGCCAAACTGCAGCAAAAATATAGCTGGGTGTTGTGGTGGACACCTGTAGTCCCAGCTACTTGGGAAGCTGAGGCAAGAGAATCGCCTAAGCCCAGGGGTTGTAGGTTGCTGTGAGCTGTGATGTCACAGCACTCTACTGAGGGCAATAAAGTGAGATTCTGTCTCTAAAAAAAAAGAGAAAGAGAAAGAGAGAGCGAGACCAGTATAAATAATATACGTTTTTCTTTTTAAAAATAGGGTCAACAAAACTGAAAAAAAAAAGTAGTTAAAATGTTTACATCACAATATTCAGTAATAAAAAGGTATGAAGTACTAATATATACAATAGCATGAATTAATTTTAAAACATTATATTAAGTTAAAAAAAAGTAAGGCAAAAAAACGGTACACTGCATTAAATTAATACAACTAATTTCTACAAAAGATAAATCGATAGTGTTAGAAAGAAGAACAGTTGTTAATTGCTAAGGGTCAGAATTTGAGGGAAAAAAAACTTGACTGCATGAGGAGGAAGGAATATCTCTATGTGATGGACACATTCTGCACCTCAAATATGTTGTTGGTTACACAACTGTATACATTTGTCAAAACTCATCAATTTGTACACCTCAAAAGTAGTTCAGTGAATTTCAGTGTAATTTATTCTGTGGGAAAGATGATTAAGAAGTAAATAAATAAATGTGGTTACATTTAGGAAGTGGAGTTGAAAAGAGGAAACAATAGTGCATGGAATACTTGCAGTTCATTGAATGTTTTTATAAATTATTCAACATTTTAACTATTTTATACAGTAGTTCAATCAACAAAATAAAAAACAGAAGGCAGAATTAAAATACATATATATGAATAAAAGTTAATTATCTATAAATAATAGATCATTTGCTGTTGTATTTTCCTAAAAATATCATCTTTTTTGAAGTTGTGGATAAAGGACTTAATTTATTTAACTAAAAACCTTAAAACAGAGTTTTAAGCAGTAAAAACAGTACACAGTCTTGTTTTCACTGCTTTTGTATTATAAAATAATATAATTTTATTATAGATCATAATGCTTTATTTGATAGAATTATTCTATACTTTTCATTCAGCTCTACTCTCTGGTTGGCCATATATACATGTATAATAAAAACCTAGAACTTTTGACCTGATGAGAGAGAAATGGAAAAATTTTAATTATATCTTTACCTCGAGAATAACATTCTCAGTATTTCCGGTTTATGTGTCTATCTTTTCCACAAGGAGAAGTACCATGTCTATTTTGTTTATATTCTCATACCAATATCTAAGCAAATAATTAACACCTATTTGTTCTTTAATTAATGAGAAATCAAAAGAAAATTAATGAGAAATCAAAAGAAAATACCATGATACCGTGGTGGTAACAAGCCATTACTATATACATGGTGGCCGTAAAGTTTGTGTGCAATTTAAAATAATGTGCACAGCCTTTCGCCTACCAGCACATCATGGCACAGAAAGAAGGCCCTCTCCAGATGCCAGTTCCTTGATTTCAGACTTCCAAACCTCCAGAGCCATTTCCCGTCTGTTGCTCGTGCTGGACTTCAGTGGTACTATCACAGCCGACAGCAACTTCAAACTTCTGAGCCCATCCTCTCACCTCAGCCTCCTGAGTAGTTGGGACTATAGAGGGATACTGAGCACCTACTGAGTGCGAGGCTTTGCTCCAGCCACCAGGGCAGTGACACGCCAGGCACTGATGCATAGGAAGTCTGCGCTGACCTCCTCCTCATGTGTCTTCAGCTTCTCCCATCACACCACGTCCTACATACTGGAAATGTGACTGTCATATTCCCCTCACTCTCCAGATACAGATCAATTCTATCAGTTTCAACTTTTTTTTTTTTTTTAAGAGATCGGGTCTTGCTCTATTGCCTAGGCTGGAGTGCAGTGGTGCACTGCAACATCAAACTCCCAGGCTGAAGTGATCCTCCTGAGTATCTGGAATACAGTGTACCACTGTGCCTGGCTAATTTTTAAATTTTTTATAGAGATGAGGTTTGTCTATGTTGCCCAGGCAGGTCTAAAACTACTGGGCTCAGGCAATTCTCCTGCCTCAGCCTCCCAAAGTGCTGAGATTATAGGTGTCAGCCACTACACCTGGACAGTCTCAACTAACTTTGATGAGCCTGCTCTGAGACCAATGGCCAGGACATTTCTGTGCCATACATAAACCTCCAGTACAGGAGGCAGGTGAATGACTGACCTCCTGGAAGGGAGCTAGGTGAAGAGTGGGTCAACCACGCCTCTCCTCACCCCTCACCTCCATGTAGACATCAGCCAGGATGTGGTGTGACAGCTGTGACTACATGAGCCCCAGGCCCACAATGGCTTCCAGCTTGCCCAGGTAAGCTCACCTGCTCCAGATGGAAGCTCCTGCTGACTTATGGTACCACTTCTCATCCTCTCACAGAAGTACTTGCCCATGTACCTGCCAAACAGACTGTGCTGGCCTGTCTGTCTAGGAGGCCAGAGCTGCACCAAAGGGTCACCTAGGCAGCTGGTGGGCAAAAGCATTTAGCAGAGGAGGGTAGTGAGCCAGTCACCTGCAAGTTAGTGCAGAGAGGACACTGGAAATGGGCATCACTGATACCTTCCCCAGAATGGACTTTCCAATCTTTTCCAAGTCCAAAGCACTAAGTCTTTTCACTTCCAAGGCTATAGCTAAAGCCTTTGGCAGGTGAAGGCAAGAGGATTTGGGAGATTCTACTTCTGCACACAAAGCTAAAAGGAGAGAATCAGCCAGAGAAGCATGTGGCTGGAGTGCGTATGTCATTACATCTGTCAGTAGCCCCCACTACACAGTACCCTGGCTGGCAAGAGGAGCAGGGAGCAAACTCTCATAGTATCAAAATTTTATTAGGCAAATACACTTCCAATTTTAATAGTTGAAATTCCACCAGCAATAGGACCCAGGGCCAGCAGAACAGACACTCAAGGAAGTGTTTCCCTCTCACTTATCAGTGGAGCAACCCCTTTTGCCAGCTCCCCATATAAGGCACCAGAAGAGTCTGACTTCAGAACTTCTAGCAAATCCACTTTGCTTTCCTCTACAAAATAACCACAATGCCATGGGCAACATCCACAGGTAGATTCAGAGAATGAGTTTAGAAAACACATGATTGTTCCCAGACAAAGACACCCTGTACAGAGGTTCTTTCAGGATAAAGCCAGGTAGGTGTGTGGGTGCCTGTGTGTGTGCTAGGAGTCCTACAATGCACATCCCAGCCCCCACAGCAAAGAATGATCCAGCTCAGAAGACCAAAAGTACTACGGTTGAGAGACTCTGCTCCACGTGGACCAGAGAAGACTCCTAATCCCACAAAAAATATCCAATGTTAAATAATCAGTGTTCTGGGAGGAACAAGAGTCAAGCCTGCAGAGCGGTCAGGGGAGACTCCAGGAGGAGATGTCACCAGAGTCCAAGCTTGGAGAAAAGGTAAGACTTGAGGAGTGATGACCAGAAAAGGATTAAGGACCTTGTGGCAGGTGGGATTCATCTTAGCATAGACTTGGAGGTGAGAGGTTCAAAGCATGTTAGGGTATAAACTAGAACAGCCATCAGGGCACAAGGCTGTTCTCTGCCAGATTGGCCCAATGATGACCATCACCTAAGATGCCTGTTAGACATAATGAGAATGAGACCCCAGTTCTCTAATCCATACTATGAGGGTGAATAACATCAGACTATTTCCCTGGATGTTTGCAAGAGGTAAACTGATTAATGCTGCAAGGAACCTCTATGGCAGGCAGGCACTTTAAGATGTGAGCCACAGCTGTTGTGATGTACCCTCCTGCCCAGATCCTCTCATATCTCAGGGCATCATGTCCAGGGCACAGGCTTAAAAAGTATTTGCTGAAAGGATTTTCTCCTTTGCAAAATCTTCCTTTAGGACATGTAGGAAGGCAGGCAGTGGCGACAGGAGAGAGGCGAAACAGCAACACAGCCCTAAGGAGGAGGGCAGGCGGGTGTGCCCAGGGTGCCATAAGGCACATTACGCATTGGGAGCTGCCCTAGCTGTCTTTGTCAGACTTGTACTGCTGACTGCTGTTTGAGTGGCCATGAAAGGAGGTGGAGATGACAGTGATCCAAAGGGCAGCAAGTCTTCCTCCCAAGAACCTCCTCCTGACAACCAGTCCCATCCTTTCAGGTGAAGCTGGATCTTTACTCTGCCCAGCAGAGGGGATGCTGGGTCATAGGAAGGAATGACGTGCTGGGGTAACTACAGCTTCCTGGTCCCTCTCCCTGTGTGGACAGGTGAAACAAGATCCGAGTATAAAGCCACTGGGACAATGGTATCAAGTCCTTCATTTAGACAAAGTTCTTCTTAGTGCATA
The DNA here is from genome assembly GCA_963574575.1 of Galagoides demidoff. Lineage (NCBI taxonomy): Eukaryota > Metazoa > Chordata > Mammalia > Primates > Galagidae > Galagoides > Galagoides demidoff. The sequence goes on from CAUYQV010018519.1 coordinate 11,394, forward strand.
CTTTATGTCCACAGTCTTAAAGCTGAGACCAGATGTCTCCCATAAAGACTGGCCTTGATGTGCAGTCTCGATTTGGGTACATGGACTCACTCACATTCTTCCTTCAAGAAGGGAAGTTTTTATCCTTCTGGAGTACAAATGAGGCAACAGGGGATTCTGGTTTCCTCTCTTGTGGGTTCCTTACATGTTCTTCAAGCTCAGGGTCATCCAACTTACCCTGTTTCTCCTGGGGTATCCACAGTCCCCAACTGTGCTCAGAGTTCTGTGGAGAGAAGATGGCCTTAGGGTCCCAGCAGTTCTCTGAGTACCTGATAGAGAGACATCTGAACACTAACCATTGGCTTTCTAGCCTTTGTCTATTACCTCACTTAATATTCTCTTCCTACTTGTCTCTTGCTAGTTGTGGGATAAGTAAGCAGTAAAAAGTGATGGTGAAGACCTTGGATTCTGGAGACAGATTGCTTGGGCTTGAATTCTGACTCTGGTACTTCCCAGCTCCAACCTTTGGGCAGTTTCTTAACCTCTCTGAACTCCAGTGTCCTTAGCAATGGAGATGCATTATAGCACCTACATCAATGGGATGGCTACAAGGGTGAAACAAGGTGTTACACTCTGAAATGTGGATCTTAGTCACTCAGAGTGACTCAGCCATTTCATAGGCAGTAGAAAAATAAAATAATATGCAATTTTAAATTGAGCATGAATTTTATGGACACCCTGTGTATGTATATACGTGTGTATACGTATGTGTGTCTTTGTGTGTGTATTACTTTCAGAGGATTAGCTTTACAATGGTGACAGCTTTACAATGGTGATTTTTATAAAATAAAATGAAAAGAGACAATGATAATTGAAGACATAGACAATTTGATCGGTAGCCAGAGACATATTTCTGGGTAAGTTGTATGTGTGTGCACACATGCTGTGAGGATAATGTATCAATTTTACTTGGGAATGAATATTTTGGAAGGACAAGTTTATTATCTGAGCCATCTTCTTTTGATAAAATGTTTAAATCTCTGCCCAAATATTTAGTTTTCTAGGCTCAGACATAAAATTTAGGGTCAATAAAGACTACTACACTGCACCTGATCTTCAGTTCTGACCTAATCTTCTTTATATTATAGATAACTCAACATGGTCTTCACATTTATAGTAACCCAGTTAAGTAATATGCTCAAAGGTAAAAAAAATTGAATTATGTTCTTCCAAATTAGGTCCAAGTTTGTGATACCTTAAGGTTTTAGAATGATATTTTGAGTCTTCATTCACTCATATTTTGTTCAAAAAATAATTCTTTTTGAAAGCTATCATTTCTAATAGTTGAATCCTTTTCCTAGTGGTGACATAGTGAAGCTGATGGCCAGTGACTTAGGACCACATATGTCCACTGTAAACTATCACTGGCACAGTGATCATCTTCATGTGCATATTGCATCAGCAAAAATGCACACTAACTAATTGCAGTTTGGAAGCAACTTATGAATATATCACTACCTTGTTGGAAAACAGGTCACTTCTTGCTTATGATGTATATTTAGGCAATCAACATAATTTTAAGAATTAATGTTTTAGCATCCTTTTTTCCTGTGTTAATTCTGAAGCAACTATGACAAAAAGGATTTTCATTTTTTCTATAGGGAGATGCTGCTTTGTTACATTACATCTGTTACCGAAACCTAGGGACTCTTGGTCACGGTTGGGGCAGATAAATCTGTCAGACGTGCTCCGGGACCTAAATGATCTCCTTCTCATTAATGACACTGGGTCAGTGTCATTAGTAATCACAATATTTATAAGACAAAGTTGAAGTCACCTGCTTCCATATTAACTGTTCAAAATTGGATATCCATGGTAAAATTTTTTGCAAACATAAAAATTGTCATTCTGTCAGCTTGATAGATTGTCACCCCAACTGACAGAGTCATTTGCCTTGGGGGAAGCACAAAATGACAGATTTTTGCTCAATATAAACTATAATTCTTGCATCTTTCACAGCTGGTTTCACTTGTAAACACAGAAAAAAAGACTTTGATAAAAATTGAAGGTTATACACAAACCATGGCCTACAAATAACTTTTTTCATGCAAAAAGGATATTCCCTCTGCTATTGAAAAGTGGCCTATATGAATATCTGAAAGCTATTTATGATGACAGTTCAAAAGTTCCAGTGGCATAGTACACTGGTTATTTCCCACACATTTTCAACCAGTTTAACTTTCAGCAGTTTGTTATTTATTGTTTTCAAAATGATCACCTTTCAACTTTCATTAATTTTCACTTAGAACTTGAGTATTTATGAGCACTTTTTATCAACACTATGCTGTTGCTTATACAGGTGTCTCTAACACCAAGTAATTGCATTATTATATTATCCAAATAATCACTTAATATTGACTATCAAGGAGTAGGGAGATACAGAAATATTTCAAAATATTTTAAGCATGCTATTATGCAATACATTAGATTAATCATGAAACTTACCCTTTTCCCTAGTTATTGAGTAGATATTATGACATCTAAGATACAATTGTAAGGTATGTTCAGAAATTGACATAGTCTTTCCTGTCAAAATAAATCTAAAATTATAGGTTTTAATGCTTTCATTTAGAAAAAGAATATTTATTTATTAATTGTTAAATTCAAGTTTTTTCAAAACCTACTTTAAAATTCTAGGTTAAGTCAAATATTTTAAAATTGGAAACTTTCAAGATACATGCATGTTACTTTTCTATTATTTTTAGTTGTGGAAAAAATACTTAACATACAATATAATCTGCTAACCAAATTTTAAGTGCATGATACAGTACTATTAGTCACTGTCACTATGTTACAAAGAGGATCTCTGGAACTTATTCATCTTATATAACTGAAAGTTTATAGCTATTGAACTGCAACTCCATGTTCCTCTCTTCCTCTAGTCCAGGCGTCCTCAAACTCGGCCCGCGGGCCACTTGCAGCCTGCCTAGGACATTTGTCTGGCCAGCAGGGTGTTTTTGCTGCCTCTGCCTGTCCTGCTTAGCAGCTGATTTGTCCCAGGGCCCACAGTCTGGCCCTCCAATGGTCTGAGGGACAGTGAACTGGCCCCCTGTTTAAGAAGTTTGAGGACCCCTGCTAGTCTCTGGCGATCACCATTCTACTTTCTATCTTTATGAGTTTTAATATTTCAGATGTTTCATATAAGTGGAATCATTCATTATTTGTCCCATAACTCATTTATTTCACTTAGCATAATGTCCTATAGGTTACTCCATTTTGTTTTTTGCAAACTAAATAATATTCCATTGTACGCATATACTATTATGATATGTACAGATATTACATATTTTTATCTATTCATCCATTTATGTATATTTAAGCTTTATTTTTTAATATATATTGGCTCTTGGCTGTGGCTAATAATGCTGCAATGAACATGGGAGTGTAGAAATCTTTTCAAGATCCTGATTTCAATTATTTTATTTTATATATACAAGAGTAGGACTAAAGCTCAATAATAAAAACAAATAACCCAATTAAAAAAGGGCAAATGCTTTGACTAGATATTCCTCTAATGTAGACTCATAAATGGCCAATATGTATATGAAAAGATGCTCAACATCACTAATCATTACCAAAATGCAATTCAAAACCACAATGAGAAGTTTGTTAATCAGAACAAAAACTTAACAAATGTTAATGAAGATATTGAAAATTCAAACTCTTTGCACACTGTTGTTGTGACTCTGAAATGGTAGAGCCACATGGCTGTTTCTCAAAACAAAATAAACAACAAAGCAAAACTACAATGGGCATTATTTAACCACTTGTTTTCATTCCTAGTTACCTCTGATTTTATCGCATTGTTAAGTAAACTTAAAGAAAGAAAAAAAAAAACCTTTCTGGTTATTACCCTGCTTCTTTTTAATGGTAAACAAATTCCTTTATGTATATCTCTACCTACTTATGCTTCTGCATACTTTATGTAAAGTAATAACACTCTATCAACTAATTTGTATAGTTCACGTGTGGCTTCTGACAAGCAATTTAATGCCTATGAGATTCATTGGTGATGTTATGTGTAGCAAGTGTTTTCTCTTTGTTATTGCTGTATAGTATTACACAGTTTAGATAGATCCAATTTGTCTATTCTTTGTACACTTGATGGACATATGTTTTTTTTTTCAGACTGAGTAAATTATAAATAAGTAAACTTAACTATGTATATTTTTGTACTTACATTTCAGAGGATACTTGTATATGCACATGTTTACTTATGTATCTGGTAGCTTCAGTCATTTCTTTAAAAGTAGGATTGCTAGGTTGTAGCATAGAGAGGAATACTGTTAACTTTATTAGATAACACTAAACAGTTATTTTCCCCCAAAAGTGGTTATATAATTTTCCATAGCCAAAAGAACATGTGAGGGTTGTGATTATTCTGCATCCTTACCAAGCTTGGACTCATCAGCTTTCCTAATTTTACCTGTTTTTTACATGAATATAAAAGTATCACATGTTTTTTATTTGTATTTTCCTAATGAAGAAATAACTTCGTTTTTTTTTTCTTTGAATCTGTTGCCAATTGAATCTAATGAGAGATATGATAAAAGGGAGAGACGGCTTAACTACAGAATAGATACATCCAGTCCTCTATTCTACCAGAATAACTGACAAAATGTGGTATTTACTGCAAGTAAATATTATTTGTTTCATTCTCTTATGTTGTTTTACACACAATATAAGCAAAATATAACTGACATAAAATTTTTAAAAAATATAAAAATATGTAAACAATTAGACAAATACAACTCAAAAACAAAAAAAGTCAAAGTAAAAGTATAGATTATTTAATTCACAATCAGGAACATTAAAATAACTATGATAAATATGTTAAATGAGCTATTGTCTAAGGTTGAAAACACGTATAAAGAACAGAATATTTTACATAAGAAATGGAAACTAAAAAAAAAAAAAGAAATGGAAACTATAAGCAAGAAAAAGGAGGAAAATTTAAAAATTAATGATACAACATTGCTAATAAATAATTTAATCAATGAGTTCAAGAGCAGATAGAAAACAGAAGAAAGTATCATTTAACTTGAAGACAGAGGTTGAAGAGAGATCAATAGAAATGATCCTAACAGAGAATAATTTCTGTAGGTAAAAAGAGGTATAAAGTGGAGGTGGAATAAAGCATCTGAGTTGTGTGAGATGACTTCAATCTTTCAGGTCCTGATGGTAAGGAGAGAGTGAATAAATCAAAAGCAATATGCAAAGAAATAATTGTCAAATTTATTTTAACTTGAAGAAATACTTCAGCAAAAGATTAAATAAAATTTAAAACACCCGCAAATGAAGAGAACCACACCTAGCGAGATTTTGTTTAAGTTAACAAAACCTGGAAAAGATAATATTTTAAAAGCATATAAAGAAAAAGGGATAGATTTCTTTCAAGGGAAAATTGAGAATGAAAACTATTCTCATCAGAAATGATGAAATTAATTAATTAAAGTGATAAAATAGTGTAAACAATATCAATGTAGAATTCTATATCCAGTGAAAATTTCCCTTGGAGGAAAAAGGTGAAATAAAGACAGTTTCAAATGAATGAAGAGAGAAGTCATCACTAGCTAATCTACATTAAAAGTCCTGCACAAATAAGTTAATACATATTGAAGATTAATGATAGAAAGTAGAAATCAATATCTGGATGAGAATATAAGGACAAAAATATTTAATATATTGATAAATAAGACAAGCTTTTCAATGTTTTTGCAGTACAAAGAAATCATTAATTAACAAAAGTAAGACAGTAAAACAGGAAGAGAGGAACAATATTGCAAAATGGGAAAAGAAATAATTAAAAATGACAATAGCAAGTTCTATCAATAATTACTTTAAATGTAAATGAATTAAGTTTCCAATTAAGATGGATATAGTGGCTGAATTGATAAAAATAAACAAGATCTAGTCATATACTTCCTGTACTTTAATACTCTACTATTATTAATGTGTAGAATATCCAGCTAGAAAATCAATATAGAAATAGCTGATTTGAATAATACCATAGGCCAAATGGACTTAACAGATATATAAAGAACTTTCCAACCAACAGAAAAAGAACAACCTTATGTTTTTCAATCACATGCAGACATTTTCCAGGTTAGATCTCATGTTAAGTCACAAAATAAATCTTTGCAAATTTAAGAAGATAAAAATCATTCCAATTACCTATTCCAACCACAATATAATGAAATTTAAAATCAATAAGTAAGAAAATGGGAAAATTCACAAGTAAATGGAAATGAGATTCTTGAACAGCTATTAGTTTAAAGATAAGATCATAAAGGTTTATACAAAGGACTCAAAACCAATGAAAATAAAAATATAACATGTCAAACTTATAGGATGTAGCAAAAACAGTACCAAGAGAAAAGTTTATAGTGATAAATGACTATTTTAAAAAGACTCAAAGAAACAAAATTATACCTCAAAGAAGATGATAAAAAGACCAAACTTTGGGCTCAAAGATAGCAGAAGTAGAAAACAATAAAAATTGTTGCAAACATAGATAAGTAATAAAAAATAATTTTAAAAAACAATTTTATAAGTTGATTTTGGAAAAGATTAAAAATGGCAAAACATTAGCTGGACAATTTAAGAAAGAAAGAAAAAAATCAAATTATATCAGAAATGAAAAAGGAGACAGTACAATGGGTTCCTCACAAAAGAAGACAATAGGAACTATTATAAGTCACCATATGTCAACAAATTGGATAATCTAGGAGAAAAAAATATATGGAAAAATTATAATCCAAAGAGAAAAACAAAAACTCTCAATGAAGAAAAGGCCAGCATTTGATCATTTCCAGAGTGAATTCTACCAAACATTCAAATGCCAATCCTTCATAAACTCTTCCAAGATACCGAAAAGCAAACACTTTCAAATTTATTTTATGAGGTCAAAATTACTCTGACACCAATGACAATAAAAGTCACTGTAGGAAGTAAAACTGAAGACCAATATGAATGGATGAACATGAAAGCAAAAGTTCTCAACAAAATAATGGGAAACCAAATTAAACAACACATTAAAAGGATCGCACATCAAGACAAAATGGGATTAATTCTTCATGCAAAGGGGTTACTAAGTATAAAAATCCATCACATCATATTTACAGAATAATAGATGAAGCCATGTAATTATCTCATTAGATTTGAAAAGAGCATTTTAGACAATTCAACTTTAAAAATAACCTCTCAGAAAAATAGAGAAAGAACTTATCTGAAAACACTAAGGGTCATTTATAACATCATACCATTATCACGGGGGAAAAATAAAAGCCTTTCCTCTGAAATCTCATTAAAGACAAGGATTCTTAATTCCACTATTCAACACAGCACTAGAATTCCTGTTCCAAAACAATTCGACAAGAGAAAAAATTGAAATGAATCCAAAGTAAAAAGAAAGAAAGAAAATTATTGTTGGTTGGTGATGAATATGATAATATTAAAAAAATTCCTAAAGACTTAACAGGAAATATTTTATAATTATTAATTGAATTCATTAAATTTTCAGGACACAAAATCAGCATACAAATTTCAGTGGTGTTATCTAAAAGGTGAAAGAGATTCAAATTAAAAATTAAAAAATATTGATGAAGAAACTTAAGAATCAAATAAAAGGAAAGACATTTGGTATTCACAGATTGGAGTAGTTGATATTTTTAAAGGTTTATACTACCCAAAACCTTCTACAGATTCAATGTTATCCCTACTAAATTTTCAATGCAATTCTTTATACACAATAGTACTCATAAAATTTATATATAAACACTAAAGACTAAGTAGCTGAACCAAACTTATACAACAAGAAAAAAGGTACCTGAATTCACATAGTAAATTCAAAATAAACTACAAAGCCATATTAACCAAAACAGCATGATACTGGCATAAACAGACACACAAAGGTAACTGAGTTAAAATAAAGAACCCAGAAATAAATCTTCACATTTACTGCCAACTTATTTTCAACAATGGTGCTAAGAGCATCTAGTGAAAAGAGGACAATTTCTTCAACAAATTATGCTTGGAAACTGATATCAACGTACAGAGTAATAAAAGTAGAATTCTGTTTCTCACTACTTACAAAAGCATAAACAAATGAACAAAACAAATAATAGGAAAAATATAGAAAATAAACAACCCAAAATTTGGTTGTTTGACAAACCTTTAGCTAGATTGACTAAAATAAATTAATATGTAGAGATAATCAAATTACTTACTTGGGAGTAATATCATCAATATGGAAGAGTAGGAGGTTTTCTGTTTCACTCTCCCCCACAAAATTCCAACTAACCCACAGGCAAGAATAACTTAATGAGCATCCTAGAACTTAGTAATGAGGCAGAGAAACTACCTTGAAAGCCAGGACAGAGAAAAGTTGCATTTGAAGCAATATAGGACATTTTATATATATATATATATGTGTGTGTGTGTGTGTGTGTGTGTGTGTGTCATCCCTTTCTCCTGACAACACAACACCACATCCAGAGTATTTACTTATGGTTTCTGCCAAAGGAAAAGAGAGATGGAGGTGAACACTCAGATTCCCTACCATTTTCACCCACACTACTAGCTTCTCTACTTTTCTTCCTCACAGGAAACATACTGTGAGAGAAATTGGGAGCATTGGCAGAACTATACCACCTGGCTCTGTGACTTGTCCATGGTTGCCTATGCATCTGACACCAATGCCACCACCACCACAACCACCACCATGAGGACCCCACAAGCTGGACTTAATGCTAATGGGGAACATGCAATCTTAAGGTCATCTGTGGCATTCCAGATCCCTAAGTATGGCCCCTTGACCAAATACAAACATCATGTAGCCCTAACACCACAAGTTCTTCACCCCTACGTACCATCCATCACACCCACTGTGGGAGAAAAAAGTACTGAGTTTCACAGAAGCCTCTGTTATCAAAGATTCTAACTTAACAATAGTACAAAGGCTAAATGACAAAAGTATTAAAATAAATATGGTTACAGTAATTTGTTAATGTATACAGAGTATAAAATATAATGTCACAAATTGTGATATTTAAAGTAGAATTTGCAGGGATGGAGTAAAAGTGTAGAGTTTTTACATGTGACCAAAGTTATTATCAGCTTAAAATAAAATGTTACAATTATAAGAAATAAATTCTTGAGGTTCTATGTAAACCTCAAAAGTCAGAGCATGTAACTGCACACATACATACATACATAGCCACACAGACATGAAAGAAAAATATAACAGTAGATGCATGAAAGAAAAATAAAAAGTTGCCAAAGCATATCACCAAATTACAAAGGAATACACTAAGAATGGAAGAAAGGTACAAAGGAACTATGAAACAGAAAGCAGTTTCAAATTATAATAATAAATTTTTAGTTATCAAAGATTACATTTCATATAAATTGATTGCATCATCCAATCAAAAGTTATATCATCATTCAATGGATCATGAAAAAGACTCAAATCTATGCTGCCTACAAGAGACTCATTTCACCTATTTTTATACACAAAGGCTGAATGTGATGAAGGGATAACAAAGATATTCCACACAAATGGAAATCAAAAGAAATAAAGGATGTCTATACTTACATAAGACAAAATAGACCTCACATCAGAAATAGTCACAAGGGACAAAGAAGATTATCATTATTACATAATGATAAAGGTTTCAGTTCATAAAAAGGATATTACACTTATAATTTTATATATGCCCAACATTGGATCACTTGAATATATAATGTAAATATTAAAGAACATAAAGGAAACAATAGACAGAAATGGATTAATAGCAGGGGACTTCATAATCCCACTATCAACAATGGAGCAATCAGCCAAACAGAAAATCAATAAGAAAACTTTGAACTTCAATGAAACCAAATAAAACCCTAAGACATATGCAGAGCCTTTCATCTAACAGCAGAAAAATACACATTACTCTCAAGTATGCACAAGATATTCTCCAATGTAGATCACATGTATTAGGACACAAAACAAGACTTAAAAATTTAAGATCAAAATGATATCAAGTAACTTTTACTAGTCAAAATGTTGTAAAAATAGAAGTCACCAACAAGAAGGCTGAAACATTCAGCTTGTATAGAAATTAAACAAAAACCTCTCAAACAATCAATAAGTCAATGAATAAATTAGACAAAACAAGGTAAAATATCTCAAGGCAAATAAAAATGTAATATACATGAACTTACAGGATGCAATGCTATAAGAAAGCAATTCTAAAATGGAAGTTTATAGTAACGAAAGACATTTAAAAAGATCCCAAATAAATGAAGCTCAAGGAACAAGAAAAACAATAAAATAACCCAAATTTTGTAGAAGGAAATAATAAAAATCAGAGCAAAAATAAATAAAATGCAGACAAGAAAAGCAGTAGGAAATACCAATAAAGCTAATAGTTTCTGAAAAATAAACAAATAGATAAAATGTTCTATTTTTTATTTATTTTGGGTTAATGTGAGGGTACAAACATTTAGGTTACAATGTTTTCATTTCTTGGGTAGAGTCCTCTTGTAAGGATTTGTGTCTTGCACACAGGAAGTGTGTAATATACCCTTACATTGTGCCCACTAGATGAGAGCACACTCATCTCCCTGCTCCCTGCTCCCTGCTCCCTTGATCCTCCCCACTTGAATTGAATTTAGTTTTTCTCTTATGTGGGAGTGTTTTAGATCATCTACTTATTTTATATTAGTATTGAGTACATTTGATACTTCTTTTTTCATTCTTGTGATAACTTACTAAGAAGAATGTATTTCAACTTCATATGAGTTAATACAAAAGATGTAAAGTCTCCATCTTTTTATACAGATGAATAAAATTCCATGGTATATGTAAACCACATTTGTTAATCCATTTCTCAGTTGATGGACATTGAGGTTGTTTTCACATTTTGGTAATTGTAAATTGAGCTGAGATAAACAATCTAGTACAAGTGTCTTTTGACAAAATGACTGTTTTTTTCCTGGGTAGATGCCTAGTAATGAGAGTGCAGGATCAAAAGGGAGATCTAATTTGAATTCTTTGAGGATTCATCATACTTCCTTCCAAAGAGGCTATGTTAGTTTATGATTCTACCAACAGTGTAAAAGTGTTCTCTTCTCTCCACATCCACACCAGCATCTGTAGCTTTAAGACTTTGTGATGTGGGCTACTCTCCCTGGGGTTAGGTGATAGCTCAGGGTGGTTTTGATTTGCATTTCTTTCCAAATCAAATGAGTATCTTTTTTCAAATGTTTGTTAGCCATTCATTTGTCTTCCTCAGAGAAGGTTCTTTTTATGTCTCTTGCCTAGTGATAGAAGGGATTGTTTGCTATCTTTGTGTTGATTAATTTGAGTTCTCTGTAGAGAACTCGTCAACCCTTTGTCAGATTCATAATATACAAATACCATTTTCCATTCTGAAGGTTGTCTATTTGCTTTAATTTTTTTCTCTTTAATTAAAAAAAAAAGAATAGAAGATAACTTTTGGGGCCAGGGGACCTTATATATCTGCCTGTCACTCCGGATCCCTCATCTCAGTCTGTGCATTCAGGTTTCCCCCCATACCACCACACCCTCCCCTCCATATATACCCCTCCCTTCTAGGGCAATCCATGCTGTGCCCACTATGGCCAGGAGGCTGGCTGCATGGGCCTGCCCCCAAGCCCCATTTCTCTTTCTCCCCGACCCCTTCATTGCCCACCACCCCTCAACCCTCCTCCTCCTAGGCCACCCGCTGTGGTTTGGGAGACAGACAAGCACAGCTGAG
>CAUYQV010018522.1:0-34460 GCA_963574575.1 Galagoides demidoff
ATTTGCTTGCCACTATACTAATGAGGTTGGAGTAGGTTCCTAAACAAAAGCACATTGATTCATGCAGATCTTCTGAGTGTATATGTACGTAGGATTGGCAATGAGTTTGCAACCCGGCCTGCCAGTGCACGAGGCCCATGACTTCAACAAACTGATTTCAGGCCAGTATAAAAGTAGCTCAAAAAATCCCACATAAGAAGGATGGGATTGCAAGGCTTGAAGAGATGGGTGGATGTGCGCACACATGTGCACGCACTCCCATGAGCACATGGACACACGGGCAACCAGCAAGAAAGGCTAGACTGTGCTGATTCCTATGGGTAGATGGTTCGAACCTGTCTAAAAATGAGGGGAGAAGAGCTTGAGTAAATCTGAACATGCTCACACAGAAAACTCTCTTTGGGGATGTTTATGATTTGACATTTGTCTACATACCTGCCATGCTTTGTAATTTTTAAATGTTTTAATGTTTTGTGGTCTTTAACCATCTCAAGGACTATCAACAACATGCTTAATGTGCCTTGTCTCTGAAGGGTGGGATTGCCTGCAATTCAAAAAATTCCTGGCTGAAAGATATGTTCTCCTCCCTCATCTCATTTCTGTATCACAGAGCTCCAGGAGGTCTTGGCTTAATGCCTGAATCTAGTGGTATTTGCCAGTGCAGTGCTCCAGGGGTGCTTCGATCATCTTGGCAAAGAAGGCTGCCTTTAAGATGAGGCCACATCCAAGACCAAGGCCCAGTGGCCAAGGCCAGCTGGATGGTTCTGTGCTGCCAGAAAATGTACACAGATTTTTCCCAGAAGGAAAGTGTGACTATCCTCTGATCACTGAAGGAAGTGAACACATCCCCTCTGGGGTACCCTGAACTTGATATGCTGGTTGAAATTACTCTCTGAGATTCAGAGGTTATGTATTCTCTAAAATTATGTCTCTATGCTTAGCTATGAGGCTCCCATGAGTTATTCTAAAATCAGCAATCCTTTTTGTTTTTGCTCGTTTTTTATGCTCTTATATTTTTCCTGTCATATTTCCGTGTGCCTGGCATACTGTCATCATTAATCTGTGCCAGCCATGTTATATAGTTTTGTTTTATTCTTTCCTGTCCTTCATTCCCTGTTCCCATTCCCAACAGGTGCCCACGCTAGAGCAGCTGAGATGTGTCCTCAGAGCCTCTGTACCTGTGAAAACTACAATCTTGCATCTCATAACAACATTTTGATCAAATGCAGATGGCATATACACACATGGTCCCTTAAGATTATTACAGAGTCGCAAAATTCCTATTATCTGGTAATGTGGCTATCATAATGTCATATCACAGTGCCTTAGTCACATATTAATGACAATGATGGTGTAAACAAGCCTACTGTGTGTGCTGCCACTCGTATACAGGTCTAGCACATGTTGTTACGCACACTACACAATATTAGATATGATAATAGTAAATGACTACGTTGATGGTTTATATATTTACTATACTATACTTCTTATCCTTATTTTAGAGGGTATTCCTTCCACTTATTTAAAAAAAGAAGTTACCTGTAAAGGAGCCTTAGGCAGCCCTTCAGGAGTATTCTGTGCAAAGATACCATTATCGTAGGAGATGACAGCTCCATGCATGCCGTTGCCCCTGAAGACCTTGCAGTGGGACAGGACGTGGAGGTGAAAGACAGTGGCACTGATGATCTTTGCCCTGAGTAAGTCTAGGGTAACATGTATACTTGTGTTTTCGTTTTTATCAAAAAATTTTTATGTGTAAAATATAACTAAGAATACAAATGGAAAACAGCTTATAGAATAAGGATATAACTGGGCACGTGGCTCACACCTGTAACCTAGCACCCTGGGAAGCTGAGGCAGGTGGATTACTTCAGCTCAGGAGTTTGAGACCAGCCTGAGTAATAGTGAAACCCATCTCTACTAAATAGGAAAAAGTAGCGGGGCATTGTGTCAGGCACCTGTATTCCCAGCTACTGGTGAGGCTAAGGCAAGAGAATCACTTGAACTCAAGAGTTTGAGGTTGCCATGAGCTGTGACAGCACAGCACTCTACTGAGGGTCTCAAAGTGAGACTCTGTCTCAAAAAAATAAAAACAAAGAATAATCATATAAATAAAAAGATATCTTTTACAGCTGTCCAAATGTGTTTGTGTTATTATAAAAGAGTCAAAAAGTTAAACAATTTGAAAGTTTACAAGGTTAAAAAGTTATAGTAAGCTCAGGTTAATTTATTAGTGAAGAAAATTTTTTTTCATGAATTTGCCTGAGTGTGCAGTGTTTATAAAGTCTCCAGCAGTGTATGGTAATGCCCTGGGGCTTCCCGTCCCCTCACTACTTACTCACTGACTCACTCAGAGCAACTTCCAATTCTACAAGCGCCATTCATAGTAAGTGCACTATATGGCTGTACCAGTTCTTATCGTTTGTTTTTTTAATATCTCTTTATTATTTACTACTTCAAAATATTAAGAAGCTATAAATATTTTTGCTACTTGGATGGCTTTTGTAATGCTTGAGTCAAGGCTATCAATGTGTCCATCACCTGAATAGTGTTCACTGTACCTGTTAGGTGGGATTCTGCCCCTCCCCTCTTCTCCCTTCCTCCCTCTTGATTTCAATGACTTTTACTTCTCTAGGACAACATGTGTGACCATCAGTTAGTTCCAAATTAGCACTAAGTACAACTGGTGTTTGTTTTTCCACTCTTGAGACATTTCACTTAGGATACTGGTCTCACATTTCATGTAAATCGCTGCAAAAGACATTAATTTATTTCTTTTTATGGCTCAGTAGTGCTCCAGTATATATGCCACGGTTATGCCACATATAAGCCCCATTTTGTTAATCCACTAATGAACAGATGGGCACTTGGTTTGAATCTACATTTTTACAGTGTGAATTTTGCTGCAATTAACATTCAAGTGCAAGGGTCTTTTTGATAAAACGACTTCTTTTCCTTTGAGTATATACCCTGTAGAAAGATTGCTGGATCAAATAGGTCTACTTTCAGTTATTTGCGAAATCTCCATACTGTTTTCCATAGAGGTTATACAAGTTTGCTGTACCACCAGCAACAGTGTATAAGCATTCCTTTCTCTGTGTGTCCATGCCAGCAACTATTGCTTTTGGAATTTGTTGTTGTTGTTGTTGTTTTTGGCTGGGGCTGGGTTTGAACCCACCACCTCCAGCATATGGGGGTGGTGCGCTACTCCTTTGAGCCACAGGTGCCGCACTCTTTTGGAATTTTTAATAAAAGCCATTCTTGCAGAATGTCATTGTGGTTTTAATTTGGATTTCTCTGATAAGTGACACTGAGCATTTTTTCATGTTTATGACAATTTGTCTACCTTCCTCTATCTTCTTTTGAAAACTTTTGTTCATGTATTTTGCTCATTTTGTAATGGGGTTCTTTGGTTTTTTTGTCTTGTTGACTTGTTTGAGCTCTTTGTAGATTCTGAGTATTTGCCCTTTATCAGATGTATAGTGTGTGAAATTTTCTCTGTAAGTTGTCTATTTGCTTTGTTGAATATTTCCTTTGCTTTGAAGAAACATTTTAATTTAATAAAATCCCATTTATTTATTTTTATTGTTGCTGTAATTGCCTTTGGGGTCCTAGTCATGAATTCTTTGGCTAGGCCATTATATAGAAGAGTTTTCCTACATATTCTTCTAGGATCCTTACTATTTCATGCCTTACATGAAGTCTTTTATTCATATTGAATTAAATTTTGTGAGTGGTGAGAGATAGGGGTCCCATTTCATTCTTGTGCATATGGCTATCCAATTTTCCCGGCACCATTTATGCAATGGGACTTCTTTTCACTTGTGTTTTTTTTTGTAATCTGCTTTGTCAAAGATCAGTTGGTTAAGGGTAGATGGTTTTATATCTAGCTGCTCTCTTCTGTTCCATTGCTCTCTTTGACTATTTTTGTGCCAATACCATCTGTTTTGATTACAATAGCCTTGTACCATATTCTGAATTATAGTAAAGAGATGCCTCCAGATTTCTTCTATTTGCTTAAGATTGTTTTGGCATTTGGGCTTTTGTACGGTTCCAATTAAAATATAGAATTATTTTTCTTCTTGATTTGGTAAATATGACATTGGTATACTAAAGGGGATTGCATTAAGCCATCCTTTTGGGCAGTACTGAACTTTTAAACTATTGATTTTACCTCTCCACAAGCATGATAAGTTCTTCCATTTGTTTGTGTCACCTGCATTTGCTTTCCTCAGTGTTTGGTAGTTTTCCTTGTAGAGATCTTTCACCTCCTTGGTTAAGTACATTGCTAGCTCTTTTATTTTCTTTGTAGCTATTGCGAATGTTATTGAGTTTTTGATGTGATTTTACTAATTTGTATACTAGTTTACTTCACATAGTCCCATATTTCTCTCAATGTTTGCTGTGTCAGTCTTGTTCTCTTCTCTGCCTCTTTGAATGACTTTGTTATCTCAAAAGTGCCATTTGACCCTGTAATTCCTCTATTAGGTGTATATCCAAAAGACCAAAAATCACTTCCCAACAAAGATATTTGCACCAGATTGTTAATTGCACAACAAAGATATTTGCACCAGATTGTTAATTGCAGTTCAGTTCATAATTGCCAAGTCATGGAAGAAGTCCAAGTGCCCATCGACCCATGAAGGGATTAACAAATTGTGGTATATGTACACCATGGAATATTATGCAGCCTTAAAAAAGATGTAGACTTTACCTCTTTTATGTTTACATGGATGGAGCTGGAACATATTCTTCTTAGTAAAATATCTCAAGAATGGAAAAGAAATATCTAATGTACACAATACTATTATGAAACCAATTTATATTCATTCACACTTTCATATGAAAGATAAATCACAACTATAACCCAGGATGAAGGAGGGAAGAGGTGGGGGATGGGAGGTGAGGGGAAAGATTGTATGGAAGGGAGGTAAACAGTGGGACCATTCCCATGGTTCGTATTACAAGGGTATATGTCAATTCTATTAAGTATAGAGTATAAATGTCTTAACACAATAATTAAGTATGTTAATTAAGGCTATGTTAAATAGTTAAATGTAAGCATTCCAAATTGTATATAAAATCAGCACATTGTACCCCATAAAGGCATTAATGTATACATGATCTGTGTGTTTATGACTTAATTAAAAAAAAAAAAAAGAGCTTTGTCTTCAAGCTTTGAGATTCTTTCTTCCCATTGGTTTACTCTGTTGTTGAAGCTTCCTGCTATTTGTTTAGATTCCCCAACTGACTCTTTCCTTTTTTTAAGCTCTGTCATATCTTTTCTGTCTAGCTCTTCAGCAATTTTTTTCTAGAAATATTTCTTGGCTTCTATTGCTAGTTTTCAGCTTTCTCTTTCATTTATTCATTTTATTTGCCATCCATATTCTGAATTCCATATCAGTCATTTCAGCAATTTCCTTATGATTGGAGTCCACTGCCATAGCACCATTGAGATCACGTGGGGTGTCTGTTTCGTTTTTTGTGTTGCCAGCTTTCTTTTGCTGAATTCTTTGCCTCCTCTTCTCTCAGGTCTGGGCTAATCGGTTTTCAGCACACCTGTTCTCCCTTGCTGGGAACTCTCCTTTTAGTTAAGGGAGGCAGAAGACCACAGCCGGAGCTCTTGTGTCCTACCCTGGAATGTTGACCCATCAAATAGGTGAAGAGTAGGTGCACCAAGAACCTGTAGAACAGCTGTTCTGTTTTGATCTGTGATAACTTCTATGGTTATCTCAGTTTAAGCTAGTACTGGATTATCTTCATGCAGGGTAGAGGATTGTTCCTCAGTTCCTTGTTGGAAGTTTGAGTTGTGGGCTAACGGTGACCCTCTCCTTCAAGGCTGTTGTTGGGGAGGGGGTTGCTCTGCCCATGGTCACCCAATGTAGATGACAGTGGCAGCTGGGTGAGGCTATCTAGGCATTGCTCATGGGTGACCAGCTATGGTATTTGCTGAACCATGTCTAGCAGTAATAGCTTCTCAGGTCTCATGTACCCTTCATGAAACCTTGAACTTTGGGGTGATTCCACAGCCCAACAGCAGTGGTAGTACTCAGAATTGTGTCTTGGGGCCCAGGCTCATCTCTGGAATCTCAGGAGTGGTGTTTCAGGCCCAGTGGAGACCCTGGAGCCACAGGGGTAGAATGCCTTGCACAGGCACAGTGAGAAGCTCAGGACTGGATCTGGATGTCACAAGGCCAGAGCTGCACTAGTGGAGGGCTGGGCTGTTTTGCCATCACAGAGACTGGTGATGCCCATTCACACAGGCAGGAATTTTCCCAAGTGGCCCAGGGACTGTGGAGGCAAGCCAGGGCTATTGGCCGGCAGAGGTTTTCCACCCCCTAACCCAGGTCCCACTTACACAGCCACCCAAGGCTTTCTTCTCTGCTCAGATCCCACACTGGAGGGAAGGATGCTCAGCAGCCAGTCACAGAGCGTGACACAGGAGGAGTGTCTGTTCTATCTGTTCCCTCCCCAGTCTGGCAGGGGTGGTACAAGGCTACTGTTGGAAAGCTTAGTCCCAATCAGACTTGACCATAAAGGACTAAAAATCATACTTACTAAAACAGCCACCAATCTCATAACGCATCTGAGGAATTGCTGAGAACTAGACAATTTCCTGGCAAGCCTGGAAATCTCTTGTGACTCGGCCGTGACACTTGACACTGTGCACTTGAGTGTTCAAGTTGGCATCAGCTGCAAAATCCCATGACTGGCAGCCACCAGCTCTCTGCTGCACCCGCTCCCTTTTGTGATTCCTCTGCACAGACTCTAAACAGCTCTCTGATTGGTCCTGAGGTCTATAGTGGTGCGGGGAGGCCCTCACAGCTCAAGTTACTTGCAACTTTTACTCCTGTCCTTAAAAGCAGTGCCCCCTGTGGGCTGCTTCTACTGTGCTATCTTCCCCTCCTTCCGGCACTGTGAATTGGACTGAGGCACCCAATTAATCCCTTAGATAGTAAAGGGATTCATGCTTGTGTATCAGAATCAGCCATGTCCTATTAAACTGACTGACTCAGTAGATGCTGTCCTGGGCTCTGCAAGTTGTTCTCCCTGTGTGTAGGTGGTACTTATAGGGAAGAGCCAGCTGAAGTGTTGTACTTGGGGACTGTGACCAGCTGAAGCCCCTCCAGGTAAGCTCTCAAATGTCCTATGCAGTGGGATTCCCAGGGAGTTCCTTGCTCTTCACTCCAGCAAAAGTTGGTGGAGGAGGGAGGCAGGCAGGGCTGGGTCTTGTGAGCTTGCCTTGGATAGGTCCTAGAACTGTCTTGGCAGGGATGAAAATGCTGGGAAAAGCCACTGTGCAGGGGTCAAGCAGCATCACCACACCAGGAAGTCTGCTCCTTGAGGAGGGACCCTCTGGGATTCCCAGACTGCCTGTCAGGGCCGGTCTTCACTCTTCCCCTGCCTCCTCTGACCGTTGAGTCCTTCTAGTGTCCAGATGCAAACATGCTGAGTTCAGCAGCAATGGCACCACAGGTTGGGAATTTGCATGCTGAAGGTCCCCCCTAGTATAAAAGTAGGGCTTTCCTGTGGGGGAAGGGAGCTCTACCAATTTGCTGTGGCTCAGACCCAACTGTACCCTCTTTTCAGTTCTGTAATGCGGGCTTCCTTGCCTCCCACCTCTGTGCCCCCAAGCACCCCAATCTAATCCTTGGGCTATGGGATCCAACCTGCATGCCTTTTCCCTGGACCCCCAAATTCGATCCTTGGCCATGCCAAGGAGAAGCATGCTGGGCCTGAGTGGTCTGGGGTATGCTCCAGCAGGCCTAATGCCCCACAGGTTCCAGGTCAGCTCTGCACTGGGAGCGCCAGCAGGTGGCTCTGGGGGGTCACTCCAGGGATTGGCCAGGGGGTGGGGGGCAGGAGGTTCCCAAATTGAGCATCCTTAGGTCCACAGCAGGTCCTCAAAGGGAAATGAATGCATGGGCCCTACTCTGTGGAAACCTCAGTGTCCTGGGCACAACAGAGAAAAGAGAGCTGTTTGTGAGTCTCTGCTCAATTGTCCCTCTTGGCTGGAGTGTGCAGGGTGCGGGGGGTGAGGGTAAAGCAGGGGTAGAACAAGTTAGAATGGAGGAGACCTGGCACTCCAGCCCTCCTCACTCCTCTCCCTGGAAGGAGGCCTGCACAGCATGCCCGAGCGCAGGAATCATGCAAATTCTGGGCAGTAGTTGGGAACAGGTGGCATGAAAACTGAAGGACTGGAGCTCCGAGGGGCAGACAGAGGAACGCTACATCTGGAAAGCAGTGTGCTGTCCACCGTCTCAGCTCTGGTAACAGGGAGGGGGATGGCAGCCAATGCTTGATTGTCAAGAAGCTTCCAATTTAGCGGTGGCAGCAGCCCTTGGGTTTCTGAGGATAGAAAAGCTCTCCAGCAGCTCAGAGGCCCACTGACTACCAGAATTGAGGGGGAAGAAGGAATGAAACCTCTACCTGTTCTGTGCACCAGGCTCCAAGCTTCTCTGGGGTGGTTCTCTACTGCTATCTTTTAAATAAAGGCATCTTTTATCCTTTATACCATACTTTCACCATGTCATTTCTATGTATAGGGATGTTTAGATACACAGATACTTGCCATTGTGTTACAATTGCCTACAGTCTTCAGAACACTGCCACGCTGTGCAGGGGCACAGAGCCTGGGAGTGAGAGGCTGTTCCATGCAGCCTCCTATGCAGTAGGCCACACCATCTAGGTCTGTGTAAGAGCTCAATGACTTTGGGACGATGGGAAGATTACCTCACATTTCTTAAAGTGTATCCTTGTTGTTATGTGACACAGGGCTGCATACAATATTGTTCATGAATGATGTAAATGGCAACCATTCCCACGTGTCTGTATCTGTGCACCTGTCTGTGCCCCTGTTACTGTTCCTCACTGCTCCACGCTCCACAGGTGGCAGCCCTGTGTGGTAC
Source organism: Galagoides demidoff (assembly GCA_963574575.1). Lineage (NCBI taxonomy): Eukaryota > Metazoa > Chordata > Mammalia > Primates > Galagidae > Galagoides > Galagoides demidoff. The sequence goes on from CAUYQV010018522.1 coordinate 8,910, forward strand.
CCACCCACTCCCCAGGGATGAGCACTTTGCTACCACCAGTGAGCTGGGATGGGCCCCTCACAGGGTATCCTTATGCTGGGGTTAGCCTTTTCCTGGGATGTCCTGCCAGGATTTCTGTACACAGGGAACATACATACTCGGGTTCATTAAATCCTGCCAGAGCTGGTGTGTTATATAAAATTCTAACTTCCCCCCATCTGATGGCCACCAAGCCTTTTCTTCATGTTTTAAGAGGCACATATCCGATCCTTAGGAAGCTGAGGGTCCTTTTCACACTTGGTATTCATGGACGTGTCTCCCTCAGGGACTTGCCTGTTTGTGTACTTTAAGTACAGCAGCAAGAAGGCGGGGTAGCACTGTGAGAGTGGGTGTTAGAGCAAGTGAAATGGCGGTGCGTGTATTTCAGTGGGTAGGGCGCCAACCACATATACCCAGGCTGGTGGGTTCTAACCCAACCCGGGCCAGCTAAACAACAAAGACAACTGCAACAAAAAAATAGCCGAGCGTTGTGGTGGGCACCTGTCGTCCCAGCTACTTGGGAGGCTGAGATAAGAGAATTGCTTAAGCCCAAGAGTTTGAGGTTGCTGTGAGCTGTGATGTCACTGCACTCTACCGAGGGAACATAGTGAGACTCTGTCTCAAAACAACAACAACAAGAAAACAAAACGATGAAATAGCATAAAATAATATATACAAAGGGTTCCAACATGTATATGTATTTTTAAAAAGTTAAAAACTGTATTAAATGGTAACACTCAAGTCACATTGGACTTCTGCAATTACAAGAGGTGCCCAACATGACTTGTGTTCATCTGTTGTTATCGGTGTATACCGAGTGTTACCATTCTAATATAGTTTTTAACTTTCTTAAAATGTGTATAATTCTGGCACCCTCTGTATATTATTATCATTATAGTAACTATTATCTGCTTCCTCTTGATTTACATGAGTTCCTTGTGTATCCAAGACATTTATCTTTTGAAGAGTTTTGGATGCTGTGAATATCTTAAGCCAATCTGTCATCTGTCTGCTAAGTTTAAGTGTCTTTTCATTAAATAGAAATGTTTATTTTTGTCATCACACTCTTTTTCCCCCCATATACGTTGGACAGTTAGGAGTCTTCTTTAAGAATAAACTCTTCCTCTCCAATATTGCTAAAGTGTTTCACATTTTCCTTTCCTATTTATTTTCAGATTTTATCCCATGTTGATCCTGGGATCAGAATCTCTGGCTTCCATGAACTAATCTCTCAGCGTCCTGTTTGTGCACTCAGCACTCTTGTAGATGAGACACGAGAGTGGACACAGAATGCAGGGCAGGGTGATCTGTGATAGTGTATCACTTAGCGGGGACAGTGTATCACTTAGCCAGCATATATCATATTGATTCCAAATGCAATAAGAAAGTAGAAGGGTGGGAGGACAGGTGTGAACAGGTGAAGGCTTTGTTGAGGATGTGGGACTAGAGCTGTGCTGGAGGGATGGGGTTGGAAACTAGGAGAGAAGCATCCCAGGAGAAGGAAAGCATCGGGAGGGGAAGCCCCACCCCGGGAGAGGGGAAGCATCCTCAGAGAGGACGTTGCAACAGGGTGAGCAAAGGTGGAGACAGCAGGTGGGATGGTGACTAGATGCACCTGAAGGAAGCAGCAGGTGAACAGTGGGGAGGGGAGGGCTCGGAAGATCAGCCGAGACTATAGAAGTCAACAAGATGGACAGCAGATATCCATCCTTGGCATCCATCTGAGCGGGAGAGGCAGGGATCAGCTGTGTTAGGTGTACAATGTGGGGTGGTGAGTCGGACAAACTAGAAAGACAGGAGGGAGGGAGACCAGTGAGACACAAGATGCCAGTTGTCTTCCCTGTTGGTGAGAAGGACCCTACTAGATTGGGCAGTAGAATACACTGCAAGGATTTTGAGGGGAAAAAAATAGGAGGTGTTTGTAATCTGGAAAATGAAGCAGAGAAGGAAGCTCTCGTGTCTTTGGGGCAAGGATTGTGAAGAATGGAGGAGCCCTCAGTGGGGTCCTGTCATGGGGTTTGGAGGACGGTCCCTGAGCACAACGTCTCAGTCCTGTACAACATGGTCCCAGTGCACAGTAACTGACACTTAGCAAGAGCTTGACATGTGTTTAATGAACAAAAGTACACGTGGACTCGGAAGCAATGACTGGACATGCCAAAGGAAAGCGCCCTGGACAACTGGAATGCAAACTGAAGGACAGAGATTGCTCCTGCCTCTCCCACCCCAGCACCCACAGCAAGGAAGAAAAATTAGTATTGTTGACAAAAAGGGAACAATCAGAGAGGTAGAAAAACAAGGGAAATTATTATCTTGGAATCTTAGGGAGAGTTTGGGGAAGTTTGGTATTCTCAGCAAATGCCACAGCAATCACTTGGTGATCACTGTTAGGCTTTTAGAGAGCAGATGTAACAACACAGTTTGGTATTTCTCAATGGGGGAAGGGTGTAGGGCATCACCCATGTGGCACTGTGCTTATGGACAGGGAGCTCCTGCCTTATACGATGTGTCTTGAAGTTTCTCAAGCACTAATAGCAGGAGTACCCCGTACTGCATACAGCAGGCAAGCAGAATAGACAACTCTGACACGACCTCCACCAATCAGACAACGTGAGTATCTGACCGGATATCAGAGGAGACTGGGAATCACTTGGATTTTTGGAAACCAAGAGAATATCTAGATATTCATGAAAGAGCCTCAAGGTATCTAGGTGGCCTTTCTCTCAATTTGTATGGATTTAAGAGTTGTGTCTCAAATACCTTTTAAGCCAAAAAAGTCAGTATCACCTGCCATTAAGAGATCTTTAAAAAGTATAACCAATGACTCAAAAAAGAATTTGGATGAACTTATTCAAGCTAAGCTTATTCAAGCAGAGTTTATTTGGATTTTATGAACAATTTATCGGACCCTCACTGCGTGCTTTGAACAATGCTGTTGGTGACCTGCCTGGGTGGTCTTCTGCTGATGCTGCAGGGTGTAATCATCATAGGGCAGGACTGAGACCCCCCCGGCTCAGGGGTGAGCAGGACCACATGGCTTTCAATTTTCTAAGTCTACCAAGAGAATGTCCGTCACTGTCTTCTCCACGCAGCCACAAGTGTGTGATTCCATTGTTCAAGTCCCAGAAGAAGCCTCAGGCGGGGAGAACAGTAGCTACACCATCGTGTGGAGGAACTGTGTGATCCCCTCATCTCCAAGGTCAGGCACATGATGTTGGTAAGGTTTTTATTCAGGTTCCAAATAAAAACCAGAAGGCTGCTCTTAGTTGGGCTCCTCAGAGCCCTGGCAAGGCCAATCCATTGGCCAGTCTATTTCTAAGGCTTCGAGGTAGTCAGCCTTGCAGCGTTATGTGCAATAATCCACTGAGCTCCAGTCATCTCTGAACTCACTGAGTTCTTGTAACTTTTTTAGTCTCCCAAAGGTGTTTGTCATAATGGGCCATCTAAATCCGCCCTGGGCTCACGTCAGGATTTTTCTAATAGGCTGATGATGTGCTTCTTTATGTGATCAAAGAGAGCTCAGAATTCCAACCCTGCACACTCTACCGGGCAGGCTAAGACACGATGAAAGAGATTTTCTGGGTGATTCAAAGGCTTGTCCCAGCTTTGTCAGGAAAAGCAGGTGATGTCAACAGCATGTGCAGGGACATTTTCCTGTCCTGGGGCCCTGACTACACTAAGAAGTCATTAAACACTCAAACTGCCAGACAACTTTACTTCGCAGTTCTATCCATCACACAGGTATAACTGACTGACTGTACATGGTATTCGTAGGAAGCCATGTAGCTGCTTCTGTAATAAGAACCATGGACTCTATTTACCTGACTCACCACTACTGAAGATCTGCATGCCGCTGGGGTTGTGAGGAATCTTACAACATGGAGAGGGGGCTCAGATAGGGCCAAGGCCTGGGTAAAGACCACTTAGGATAAAACGTAGCTCCAAACTCACCAATATGTGACCTGGTGATGTGCCTACCATGGGTTGGTGGCTTGAGAACTTGAACTTGAATTAGATGAATGAGAAAGGAAAGTGGAAAGAATCTCCACACTAGTAACCACAGGAAGCCCCTAATATTACATGTCCCTTAGAAAGTCCACTGATGTAGAAAAGCATGTTGGAGTCATTTTCAGGACATTTCTGGAGAACAGCACCATCGCACTCCCATCCCTCCATCTCTTCTTTTTTTGTTTCTCTAGGGATTCTTGGATTTTGGCAATTTCCAAAATAAATAATCAGATCACTTTTACTTAGTGTTAACAAATACAAAGGCATTTTAAAAAACAAGAATAAACAGCTAACTAAAAACATGTTATTTTGGAAAAACTCATTAAGTTTATCCTGGAACATATATCTAGCTGTTTAGGGCTATCCTTATCTGGGTCATGTCCTGCCAAACCACACAGGGTGAGAGCACTGGCAGCAGAGAGGGAAAGGAATATCCAGGAGATGCGACCATCACCTTTGTATGACATTAGGTGCATTTTATTGTTGGAACTAATATTTTAGTTGTGGCTTTCAACATTCATGTCTTGTACTCTCAACATCAGGACTGGCTTTCTATTATAAATCTAACTCCACTGCCTTCCACTTGCTGAATTATCAGTCAGGCTCCCTTGGTTTTCCTGCACTAGACTATCATTTGTGATGACCAATTCCCTGCAAATTAGCCCCTGGAATAAAGTCTTGGATCAATATTAGTTAATTTCTCATTAACACCTGAAAAAGTCAAAGTCAGCATCTACCAGGAAGATTTAAACCATGAATCAGAAATACATACCAAAGTTAAAAGTCTAACAGTACACATTCTTGATCACACTATAGTATATAAACAATTAGGAGTAAAGAGTTGAAGTCAAATGAAATATTTTTGTTTCAAGCATCCTCCTCTAGACAAAATAATGGCTCAGTGAATTGACTTCTTTATTCCACCTGATCTAATCTTTCATGTATCCACACACATAAACATGCCAGAAAGAAAAGTGAACAAAAATGAGGCTGGTGGGAGAAGAAATTGCTGATTATGAAGGTTGTAAGGTTGTCAGTGATTCATGGCCTGGGAGTCCACGGCCAGCGCCATTAAGGGTTCTGTGTCCACAGCTGTTATTTGTGCTCTAGTGATTGCTGGATGTCAGGGGACACCAGTGACCAGCAATGACTGGAGTGGAGGCAGAAGGGGAGTGACACAGGGCCACACAGCACAGCCCAGTGGGAGAACAAGCATATTTCTGCACAAATAACAACTCCAATATATGCTGTTTCAAGTAGCGCATCCAACTGGAACAAAATTTGAAAATGAAAAGACTCATAAAAAAGAATTAGTGTTACTGTTGAAGACTACCAAAGGTTTATTTGGAATGACACAGCACTGAAAACATAATTTGTTACAGATGATTTGTGGGTACAGCATACATCACCTATATTTTTTCTTTAGGACAATCTGTGAAGATGGGTTGCATAAATATAAAGAGGTGGAAATGTTTAGGAGCTGTTTTTATAGTGTTCTTTTGGGTGTGGACTAATATACCCCATCTTCTAGCCAATCTCATAAAGGCAGAAGTGAAGACTACTTAGCTGCTCATCCCAACTGGCCTATCTCTGACCACAGCAGCTGGACAGCCAGAAAATCAGGCCCTGCTTCTTCTGAAGGGGCAGCAGCGTGGACGGGCTATTTGTCATGTCATCCTGAAAACTGCACAGTACAAACACAGATACTGTCCACTGTTTTGGCAATGGGATGGCTGGTTTTGCCCTGAAGCAAAACTGCAAGTGTAATGCCAGACAGAATAAGAGCAATGCATGTATCAATGACACTTGGGAGGCCAAGAGCTACAATGGAAAGGAAAGAAAGCAGCTATGTGTATGGGGCCTTCCACATACACATAGATCCAGCACTCATGGGAACTAGCGGTGCGACTGTGTGTCCATATATATGTGTAGATGTGTTGGGAAAGAACATGGAGAAGTTTTGCAGCAGTTTAAACACAGTAAACTTGAAAGGGAGAGAGAGCACGTGCTCACACTTGGGCAAGGGAATAAAATAATCTGGTGCTACAAGATAATTTATCACATCTTTTCCAGGGCACTCACTCAATACCATACACCAGAGACAGAGAAATTAAGGTCTGGTCTGGAGAAAGCTGCTTTAGAATTGGGAGGGGATCAAATGCACAAGTCCCCGCAGCTTGGACAAAGCACAAACAAACCTGTCATCAACAACATGGGAATGAGCGAGGACTTTTGCCTTAATTCACTTTTTTTCCCTATTATCCATTTCGCATACATGCTCCATTGACACATCCTCCCAGGCTTTGTCTGGCATCAGTCTGTAAATCGTTAAGAGCATAACAGCAAAAGTGAACTCTTCAGGTTTTTCATGAGGGTTTAAAAACCTGATCACCGAGCTCTTTCTGCAATGCTCATTGCTCTAATCCAAGCGCCGGGTAAAGTTCTCTGGAAAGAGGCCCTTGTAGGACGCAAGGTCTCGGTACTGAAGCCAGTCTGACTCCTTCACTCCCACCAGCCAGCCTGCATCCTGCAAGACAAGAACAGGGCTTTCAGTGAACTGCTGGCAGATCCACACTGAGACAACTAATCAATAAGTTGTTACATTAGTGTGGTGGTTCTGCACCAAGATGTCGCATCACAGGTAAAGTGGTGTGCTGTGATCGGTGGGAGCACCTGTCCCAGGTTAGTTGTTAGTGAAAAAAAAAAATTAAAGAATCAACATTTGTAATGATTCATTTGCTGTATGAAGCACAGTTAACTGAAGATTAATAATATTATAATTTTGTATAAAGTATAGTTAATTGAAATTAACTGGATTGTGTTAAGAGTTCTTAGGGAGGAAGAGATTAGAATATAGCCAGTGCAAACAGAGGAATGCCCAGGTGAAAGCATTCCATGACCAAGAGTATTACCTATCCTGGAGGTAACAGTTGAAAAAAATTCTTGAGGTTCCTTGGATTAGAATATAGGGCTGGCTATATTACAAGGCTCTGTTACAAGGCTGTGGAGGGTCTTGTATTTCCTTATAAAAAAAAAAATTCTGACCTCCAGATCACATCCTATAAACCCAATAAACCACACTATATAGGGCTTATCAATTACTACAAGGTAGATATGTGCTGCCTGATATTATTATTGCAGCTATATATGATGCCTAATTTTTCAAGTTTATATAAATTACAAAGCAGTTTGATGGCACAGCATTCTTGCTGGAGACGTTCATGTACTATTTATAAATTACTCTTCATGAGCATTTGTCTGTTTTACAGGAGTGCCACCATAATAATGAAGACATCTATCCACGGAAAGGTTCATGAACACATGAACCTATGTGTGTTCATACAGAATAGGAGATAATACCCCAAACCGAGAAACAGAGGCTGCTGTCTGACCTTGGACTACCGAAGATAAGCAGAGTCTAAGCCGGAAAAAAAGCTGAGTTGGAAGAAACAGTATGACAGTATAAAGGGAAACCAATGGGAAATGGCTATCTTTATTATGCTCATCAGTACAGTAAAGATATTCTACCTCCAATAGGGGAGGGTCTGATTTAATCTGAACCAATCCCCATCATAGGTCAAGTACATCAGATAAAACAAGGTCTCAAAAATTAAATGACGAAGCTAAAAACATTCCTTTTTGATATAATCTGAGACTATAAATTGATGCGCCCATATAGACTAAAAATATAAGCGTTTAGACAGGCCAATTTTTGAAGACAGAAAAAAACACCAAGAAAAAAAATGACTCAATAAAATAACTGATAATATATCCTAGTTGATGAGGAAAAGTGCCGCCTTTAGAATTATGATGTCATATATGTGAAGGACAAAGTTACACTTTAAAGTAAAAGATGATAACAAAATACATGTATTTTCTAAACCTGTAGTATAAAAGGTCATTTTTTCCCCAAGTGCTTATATTTGATTTTATTTATGGTGAGTGGAAAATCTAATAGGGCAAAGTACAGTCAAGCATTTTCAAATTGTTTCAATAAAGAAAAAATGTAAAGAGCTGCCACAGATCTATAAAGATGTAAACGCTCTAACACATATATTCTGAAAAACAATGTATATAATAAATACTAACCAGTATCAATCTTTAGCTAAGAAAAATAGGAAAAATTAAATTTTAGCTGCTTAACGTATATAGTAAACAAGGATTTCCAGTTTTGGTAATGTCAGAATAGCTTGTATTAGACAAATGCTCCTGTGCAGAGCAATTATAAATACCAGAATAACTATTTTTTCTACATATGTATATATATTTGAAACTACATATGTATAAATACAAATGACTTTGTTATAAAGTATGGCACAAATACTATACTGGGGTGGGTAATAACTATTTGAAGACAGTGAGTGGGATAAAAAGCAGATAGAAATTAGAGATTTAACCCTTGATAGTAAGGTTAGTAGAACTGCACTGTGTGAGATCTTGAGATGTGTGCTAATATGGATTTTCCCCAAGCTTGGGCCTCAGTCTACATGATGCAGGCATTCAGGGGATAGAGTGTAGGGCAGCCAGAGCAGTTGTGCATTTATAGAGAGATATCCTAAAAAGGAAAGAGCCATGGAGGGTATCCCTGGACATATAGAAAAACTTCTCTGAAATCGTGAGTGACCCCCAAGTTGTGAAAGTATTAAGGATCCTCCAAGAACCCTGGGAGAAAGCAATGCCAAGGCGACTGAAAGAACTGAAAGAATGGAGGGGAAACCAATTTTAGCCTTTGAATCCCAGTAAGTTAGGGGAGCTTGATAAGCCCCTCAGATTTTCTATGAAAATCTCAAAAAGGTCATGTATTACAGGTACAGACAACATCCTAAGACTAAGAATGGCAGAGTTGAAACATACCCACCCTAAAAAAGTATAAAACAAAATTTCATGAATTCAATGTAATTATTCAGTAGTTTAAATGAGTTGTAGCACAAAAATAGGAAATCTTCAGATAAAGAAAACAAAATCCAGACTTTTTATAATGTATTGTCCATTTGTTGGGTCTAACATCAATGAAAAATTACTAGGCATTTAGAAAAATAGGAAACTATGACCTAAAAGATCAAAAGCAATCAATATAAGTATGTCCTGACAAGATCCATCTTTTGGAATCAGCAGTAAGAAATACAAAGCAACTATTATAAATATGTTCAAGTACTTAAATTGAAAGATAGTAATAATGAAAGAATATTGATGAGAAATCTCAGCAAAGAAATGGAAACTATATGAAAGAACAACATAATATGAATAGAACTCCATCACACTTATCAATTCTCTCAATAAATGTAAATGGCTTGAATTCCCCACTGAAGAGGCACAGGCTGGCTGATTGGATAAAAAAGCACAAGCCAGCCATATGCTATCTCCAGGAAATGCAGCTAACATTGAAGGACAAAACAAGACCCAGGGTAAAGGGTTAGAAAACAATATTTCAGTCAAGTGCAATTCAGAAGAAAGGAGGATCCAGAATCTTACCTTCAGATACAAGTGAATTTGAAGCAACTAAATATAAGAAAGGTGAAGATGATCATTTCATGCTGATCAAAGGAACAATAGATCAAGATGACATTTCAATTCTAAATATTTATGCCCCCAATTTAAGTGCTCCCAGATTCATGAAACAGACCTTGATTGGTCTGAGCCATATGATATCTCATAACACCATAATAGTTAGGGACTTTAACAACCCTCTGGAGGAATTAGACAGATCCTCTAAACAGAAATCAAACAAAGATACAAGGGACTTAAATGAGACCCTAGAACAAATAGGCTTAATAGACATATACAGAATACACCACCACCAAACTAAGGCACACCACCACCAAGGAATATTCTTATCAGCCCATGGGACATAATCCAAAATAGATCATATATTAGGAAACAAATCAAACCTCAATAAAATTAAAATAATTAAAATTATACCTTATATCTTCTCAGAGCAAAAGGCAATAAAAGTGGTACTCAACTCCAACAAAAATTTTCATCCCCACACAAAGGCATGGAAATTAAACAACCTTAAATTAAATGACGGTTAGGCTAAGAAAGAGATAAAGGAGGAAATTATTAAATTCCAACCACAATGAAGCTACAAGTTTAAAAAAACCTGTAAGAGGGAAATTTATTGCATTAGATGCCTACATCTGAAAAACAGCAAGAGAGCACAAAAACAACCTAATGAATCATCTTAAAGAAATAGAAAAGGATGAGCAATCCAATCCCAAACTCAGCAGAAGAAAATAAATAACCAAAAGTAAATCAGAAACAAATGAAATTAAAAACAAAAGAATCATTCTCAAAATGAAACAAAAATTGATTTTTTAAAAAGATAAATAAAATTGATATGTCTTTAACCAGATTAACTAGAAAAGAAAAGTAAGATGTTTAATAACCCTAATCATAAATGAAAAAGGGGAACAACAGATACAAGAGATTATCTCTGACTACTACAAGAAATTCTATGCTCAGAAAATTGACAATATGGAAAAAATGGACCAATATTTGGAATCATACCATCTCCCTAGTCTCAACCAAGCAGAAATAGATCTTTGAACAGACCGATAAAAAGCCCTGGACCTGACGGCTTTACACCAGAATTCTATAAAACCTAGAAAAAGAGCTTGTTCCTACACCAAAAGTATTCTAAAACAGTGAGAAGAAAGAAACCTTCCCCAACATGTTCTATGAAAGTTAGGCCAAGAAAGAGATGAAGATGGAAATTATTAAATTCCAAAATCATCCTGATACCAAAACCAGGAAAGGACCCAACTAAAAAGGAAAACTATAGACCAATTTCACTAATGAATATAGATGCAAAAATACTCAATGAAATATTAGCCAATGGATTATAGCTACACATTAAAAAAATTATACATCATGATCAAATAGGATTCAACCCAGGGATGCAAAGTTTGTTTAACATACGCAAATCTCTAAATGTAATTCACTGCAACAATAGAAGAAAAAGCAAAGACCATATTATCCTTTAAATATATACAAAAAAAGCATTTGATAAAATTTAGCATTCTTTTCTAAAAAGAACATTTAAGAATACAGGCATAGGTGCCACATTTCTTAAACCAATTGAAGCCATCTATGACAAACCCACAGCTAATATCATACTGAATGGAGTAAAACTGAAAGCTTTTCCACTTAGGACAGGAATGAGACACGTATGTTCACTATCACCACTAGTATTCAACATAGTGCTGTAATTTCTAGCCAGTGCAATCAGGCAAGAGAAGGATATCAAGGGCATCCAAATGGGGGCAGAGTAGGTCACAGTCTCACTCTTTGCTGATAAGATCTTATACTTAGAAAACCCTGACACTCAACCACAGAAAATCCATAAGACTCTTGATCAAGAAATACAGTAATGTCTCAGGATATAAAATCAATGTCCACCAATCAGTAGCTTTTGTATACACCAATCATAGCCAAATCAAGAAGCTAATCAAGACACAATTCCCTTCACAGTAGCTTCAAAGAAAATGAAATATCTAGGAATATACCTAACAAAAGAGGTGAAGGATCTCTATGAAGAGAATTATGAAACCCTAAGAAAAGAAATAGCAGAAGGCATTAAAAATGGAAGAACATATCATGTTCTTAGCTAGGAATAATCAATATTGTTAAAATGTCTATACTTCTTGAAGCACTCTATAGATTCAATGCAATCCCCATTAAAATGACAACATCATATTTTGAAGATCTCATAAAAATAGTTCTTAGTTTTGTATGAAACAAGAAATAAAACCTGTATATTCAAGGCAATTTTTTTTTACTTGTTGTTGTTGTGTTAAGACATTTATATTCTACATTTAGTAAGATTCACATGTACCTTATAGGATAAATCATAGGCATGATCCCACCAATCACCCTTCCTCCACCCAGCCTCTCCCCTCCCCTCCCCACCCTTTCCCCTTTCCCCGTATTCTTGTGCTAATTTGGTTATAGTTTCCTACGATAGCTATAGATTATAGATTAGTTTCATAATAGGGTTGAGTCACTTGGATATCCAAGGCAATTTTTAGCAATAAAAACAAAGCCAGACATCACTCTACCAGACTTCAGTTATATTACAATCCATAGTGATCAAAACAGCATGGTACTGGCACAAAAACAGAGACATCTGACCTTTGATAACACAAACAAAAGCATACACTGGGGAAAAGAATCTCTACTAATCATTGGTGCTGGGAGAACTAGATAACAACATGTAAAAGATTGAAATTGGACTCACACCTTTTACCATTTACAAAAATTGACTCAAGATGGATAAAAGATTTAAATCTAAGACATGACATGATAAAATCTTAGAAGAAAGTATAGGAAGAACTCTAGAGGATATTGGCTTGGGGCAAGATTTTATAAAGACTTCAGTGGCAATCACAACAACAACAAAAATAAACAAATGAGGGTGGCACCTAGGGCACTGGCCCCATATGCCAGAGGTGGAGGGTTCAAACTTGGCCCTGGCCAAAAACTGCAAAATAAATAAACAAACAAACAAATGAAACCTTATTAAACTGAAAACCTTTCACAAAGCTAAAGACACAACAATTAAAGCCAATAGACAACCTTCAGGATGGAAAAGACATGCATGTTATGAGTCTGACAAAGGCTTAATAACTAGGATCTAAAGAGAACGCAAATTAATCAACAAAAAAAGAGCAAACAATCCCATCTATCACTGGGCAAGAGACATGAACAAACCTGCTTGAAGGAAGAAAGATGTATGGATAGTAAGCCCATGAGAAAATGCTCATCATTCCTAATCATCAGAGAAATGCGTATCAGAACAACCCTGAGAAGTCATTTAACCCCAGTGAGAATGGCCCACATCACAAAGTCCCAGAGTAGCAGATGCTAGTGCAAGTGTGAAGACAGGAACACTTTTACACTGTTGGTACAACTGAGAACTAATACAGCCTCTTTGGAAAGAAATATGGAGAATCCTCATAGAACTCAAATTAGACCTCTCATTTGACCCTGCAATCCCATTACTAGGCATCTACCCAGAAGTCAAAAATCATTTTATCATAAAGACATTTGTACTAGACTGTTTATTGCAGCTCAATTTACAATCGCCAAAATGTGGAAACAACCTAAATGCCCATCAACTCAGGAATGGATTAACAAGCTGTGGTATATGTGTACCATGAAGTACTATTCAGTCATAAGAAAAGATGGTGCCTTTATGTCTTTTTTATTAACCTGGATGGAGTTAAAACATATTCTTCTTAGTAAAGCATCAGAAGAATTAAAATGCAGATATCCAAAGTACTCAATTTTATTATGAAGCCAGTAGATGATCTACTATGCTCCCACATAGCAGAAAAACTTAATTCAATACAAGTTGCGGGGAGGGGGGAACAAAGGATGGGGTAGAAGGGAGGGGGCAGATTGGTGTGCTCTCACTTAATGGGCACAATGTAGGGGTGTATGGCACACTTTTTGGGTGTGGGACATAATTCAAGAGGGATTCAACCTAACAAATAATATTGTGACCTGGTTGTACCCTCACATTAATGTGAGATTAAAAAAAAAAAGTCTAACATATGTATAATTGCAATCCCAAAATAAAAGAAGGAAGAGAATGAGGCAAACAAAACAAAACAAAGCAAAAACAAACAAACAAACAAAAAAAAAAAACCAAAGAAAGGAAGAATAACCAAAAGTTTTCCAAAAGTAGTGAAAAACATCAGGTTACAAGTCTACTAAGTTCAGTGAACTTTAGGAAGTTTACACACACACACAAAGTCACCCAAGCACCAAGCACATTATAATCAAACTGAAGGAAATCAAAGATACTGAAAATTATTAGGAGTCAGGGAAAGAAGGAACGATACTTTGCACACATGTGACAGCTGATTTTGAATAGTAAACAGTAGAGACCAGAAAACAATGAAACAACATCTTTAAAGAGTTGAAAGAAAAACAATTCAGAATTATTCCTCTAGTGAAAACATCTATAAAAATAAGAATGAATAAAGATAATCTGAGGTAAACAAATGCTGGGAGGACTTGTTGACACAGATCAGCATTACAGGAATAGCTAAAGAAAGATCTTCCAGCAGGAAGGCAATGATACCAAGTGGAAACTCAAAGAATAAAGAACTCTGGAAATACAAAAAGTTTCAGTAAACAAAAAATACTAGCTTTTAAGAACTTTTGTTTCTTTAAAAAGTAGTTATTTTACTATAACAAAGTATAAACTCATATAATGGGATTTCTTAATGTCGTTGAGATCTGCAGAGATGTTGACTCTTTTGCCTGATAGTGGAATTTATATTTTGTCACTTTTTGTCACTTTTTTCTTAAAGAGTGCTTTGAAGGGTTGAACAGTTTTATTAATGCTCTCAAATAACCAGCTTATGGTTTTATTAATTTTCTGTATTGTGTCTTTTTATTAAATTAATTTATAAATTTATTTTCATTATTTCTTTCCTTCTCTTACCTGTATATAATTTGACCTGTTTTACATGCTTTGGTTTAACATCTAGATGATCTACCTCTTTATGATTTCATAAAAAATAAATAAATAATAAAATAAATAAAACCTAGAATCATTGCTCACTTAATGAATATTTTTTTAACTTACACTAAAATGTCTTTGACCTATGGATTATTCACAGGTCTATTTTCAAATCTTTGGAAATTTAAAAAATATATTACTGTCATTAATTTCCAATCTTACTTCATTGTGGTAGAGATTATAAAATGGTGAACTTATAAGTCTTAACCTCAAAAGCAGTGATGCTTAACCTTTTCTTTTGGAGTGCAGGCTCATAAATCTCTTTGAGAACAGTATGGAATTTAAAGCTTTTCTCTCCAGAAAAACATGTTCATACACACATTTACACATTCTGCATACCATTTCAGGCTTTCTCAAAACTTATGAACAAGACCAAGATGGGAGTTCTTGGCAACCTCAGACCATTCTTTTAGGACAGTGGTTCTCAACCTTCCTAATGCCGCAGCCCTTTAATACAGTTCCTGTGGGTTCTGACCCACTGTTTGAGCTGTTCTAGGAGGTTAATTTTATTTAAAGAATCTCTTTAAATTGAGATATAATTTAAATGCTATGTAATGCAGAGATGATTATCAGTTCAATGAGTTGTGACAAATGTATACGCTCATAACCCACCCCCTTAAGATACAATAAAACATTTCCATCACCCCAGAAAGTTCCCCCATGTTCTTTCTTAGTAAACTTCCATGTTCATAGAGGCAGAGACATTTGAAGGTAATATTTAATTCATGTGCATAGTGTATGCATTTCCTAAAGACTGATGTTGCAGAGACAACATCCCTAGGAAGTGGTTATGTGCACCCCAAAAGAGTGTTCTCAGGTAACGATGTGCTGTACTCACAAGCCCTTCAGCCCTTTCTAGTTGGCTTCAGCCTCTCAGAAAATAGAAATGTCTTCAGGAAGCAGCTATGTCCAATTGACCCTCAGAAAAAACCTAGGTAGTTGGAATTATCTTGCAATCTTAGCTTTTACCTGGTCGGCTTCTGAATCTGAGGGAACCACCAGCACCACATCACCCCTTAGTAGGGTAAGTTCATCAGAATTTGCTGCTTCAAAATCATGCAGTGTTTCCACCTGCAAAAGATTTTATGAGAATAGATTAATTTTAAAAGGAAAAGAGGACCCAACATCATAGTTTCCCAGCCAGATTATAAGCAGATTCTTTTTTAAGCATCCTCCAAGCCACATAAAAAGATGAAGATATGTATCAAATCCCAAGAAGAAGAAGGCCAATAAAGGGGGGAAAAAATCCTATTCTCAGATATGAGACCATTTGCATGTATATATGTAATGCAGTGTCCTCTGCAATAGCTGAAAGTGTTATATTAATTAATTTTAATCCATGAAAATTGTGTTAGAAATTTGGATTTTATCACCCTGATGCTTTATTGTTATTTGTTGTTGAATTTGAACTAAAAACGTCTAGCTAAAAGTTCCTCTGACTCCATCTTCTGCCAAGTAAGGTACTAATCAGGAAAAAAACCCTTGCATGTTATATAGGATTTATTACATTACTTAATTAATCCCTGTGATCAATTTCTCTGTAAATAAACTTTCTCCCTTTCCCACCCTACCCTTTATACCATGGCAGCTGGTTTCCTTATTTTACCCTTTAAAAATTTTTTCTTTAAAATTTATTATAGAAAACACATTAAAAAGCAGAAGAAATAGTATACTGAACCCCAATGTCCCCACCATCCACTTGAAAACTGTAGTCATGGCTGGCTTTATCTGCCTGGTATCTTTCTGCTCAACCCCTACCTCCAGAATTAAACAATCTGCTTTTAATGTGTATTTTTCAGGTAAAATCATCAAATGTCAGTGGGAAATGATTATTTTATCACAAAACTAATTTCTTTGATGAGAAAACAGATGCCCAGAGAATGAGCTGAATGGTCAGACTACCTACCATTAGTGAAGAGGCCAGGGATGGGCCCAGGAAGCCAGGGCCTCCTTGCCTGGCACACTGCTTCTGTAAAGGTCCCCACTGAACAATTTCTACGACCCCCACATAATCCTCTCCCTTAATTACTTGACCTTTGAGTTGTTTCCCAGAAATGGTAGATTTTCAGGAGCTGAGATTCTGAAGGCCCAGGAATAGGCTTTCTGACAAGAATCACCATCCCCCACCGGCTGCCCCCAATACACACAGACACCACGACCTGTAGCAAGACCCATGACCCCTCCTTTTAAAGCCCATGATCTCCATTAGTGGGGAGATGGATTTCAGGCAGCTTCTACAGTTCTCTGGACAAGACATCAATTCTATTAAAAATTCCTTTCTTCCAGGTGGCAGCTGTGGCTCAAAGGAGTAGGGCATCAGCCCCATATATGGGAGGTGGTGGGTTCAAACCTGGCCCCAGCCAAAAACTGAAAGAAAAAAAAAAATCCCTTTCTTCCCTGGCAATCCTCATTGTCTTAATAGTTGGATCTTTGTAGGAAGAGCAAGTGAACCTTGTTCACTTGTGTGATGAGCAGGTGAATTTCCTCCAGATTCATATATTCAGAAATCTGTTCTATCTACCCATCCCTATATGAGGTAGCAGGTAGCAGTTTCCATCCATTCTATCCATCCCCATATGAGGTAGCAGGTAGCAGTTTCTTTCTAATTGAAAGAGAATGAGACAGAGAGAATGAACATAACTACTACTATTGAATCCTGCCCCCAACACAAATTTAACTATTTCTTTTTTTTTTAATTTAACTATTTTTCAAAAGAAAAAGAGCTAAATTTTAGAATTTAATATTCTGTGCAAATAAGCAAGTCAAAATCTAAGCTGTTGGAACTTTAAATTATTTTAAACCTCATAGGAATGTGATTATGGGGCCTGACTCACTGGACAAGCAGCTGCAACCTTTGCTCCTCTGATTACGGATCAGCCTTTTTCTTTACTTATGTTGTTTTGGAAAATGTTACAAAGGACCAACGGGGCCAGGGAAGACCCCTTCCCTCTTCCTTGCTGGTCTTAATTCCAGACGAGCTTCCTCCTTTCCTCTCTCACACAATGACTATCACATTGTCTAAGATAGAATGTCAAACACACTCTTTGAAATTGGCAAGGAAATGAAAATAAGCTGCAAAGAAAAAACAGGAGACCCAAAGGAAAAAAAATCCAAAAAACTGTAACTAATCAGAATTTTCTAACTCACAAACCAGCCCTGTGTAGGAAATGTTGTAATCCTACTAAATGTCTTTGGTTTTTGCCTACATGTGTGAGACCTTAATTTCTAACTTCAGAGCTGACTCCTGTCCCTTTGCTGTGCTACTCCAGTAGCTATTCTTAGTTTTTTATTTGAGTAAGCTCTTTAAACCACATTCTGATCCTTTCCATTATTTCAGGTTGACAATTCCTTGTCTGGTTCTGAGCATTATCTCCATTTAACATTTAGCTTAAGCCATTGTTTTTGGCTATGTTTAGGAGGTAAAGTTCATGTTTATACTCAAGTTTATAAGGCTCCAAGTAGTCTGTCTAGAGCAAAACCTTCTTCCCATTCATTTAGGTTTCTTTTTATTATTCCTTTTGGTAGAAGCTCATTCATATATTTATTCCCTTATTTTCAGAATCTTTATCACCTCCCTATTATGTACCAGAGGTGACTGAATTACTCATGTTTCCTGCCCTTCAGAGGAATATAATCCAGTCAGGGACCACGCCAGCAAACAGGTGATTTGATAGTCCTGGTCTGAGCCAGGCTGGACAGACTCAGGCAGACCCAGGAGCACAGGGGAGGGGTGGAAGGAATCAACCCATCCTTTACCCAGGGGCACACCATTTTCCCCAAGGCCAACTTCCTTTTAATTATTCTTTTTTAAATATGCAAAGATATTACTGTAGTTCTTGCCTGTCCAGCAGCATACATGGAAATCCTGTCATTTTCCAAGGTGATGTTGGGGTGAAGGGAAAGCAGTTCAGAGAAAGATTAGAGACTGCAAAATAAACGTAAAAATCGAAAAAGCAAAGGTTTGACAAAAGGGACTCAAAGCAAAAAGAAAAAAGACAAAGGGGCAAGAGATCTTAAAACATTAAAAGACCTTGTAGAGGAAGCCTGGAGGCAATTCCTGAGAGGCCTCCCTTGCAGGTGCTGACTGGTCAGCAGCTCCCAGGGCAGGTGCGGAAGGCGCGGGCTGAGTGTCCTCCAGGGGCTTCTGCTCTGCGGCCAGCTCCAGCACCTCACTGCCGGCACCCGGAGGAGCCACATCCTCAGTGGCCACCTTGGGCTCTGCACCTGTGGGTATTTCTTGTTCTCCCTCCCCTTCGTGGTTGGAGGCAGGCTCTATGACGACAGAAGGGATGACCTTCTCCTGGGGAAGGAAACAGGTGGTGGTGCCGAGCAAGGCCTGGGAACCAGGACTGGCTGGTCCTCTAGGACCTGCCTCAGCCCCCACCCACTGCCTGGGCAGCCACTTTACATCCCCACTCAGCCAGCTGTGTGCTTGAGCGCTTGGCCTTTGGGCCTCCACCATACCACCCAACTTCCTTTCTGTGTCTCTTGAGAGTAAAAGCCTCAATGGGGTTGATTTCTGCATACTTGCCAGCCATGCAGTTTGGTAAGAATGAGGATTCTGTGGACATTGGGAAGAGACACAGGACACAGGAGAGAGAGTGAACCATACATGAGGGCGGGAGGGATAGTCCTGAGCGGGGCCACAGGTGCACCCCCACATCTGCAAGTCTCCTTCTGGTGCCCCTGAATACCTGTACTTACCTGAAGCTGACATTTAGCCTCCTGTGGTTTTTTTCCTTCCAGAAAAAAATCCTTCCACAGGACCCCCAATCGCCCAAAACCGTACACATATTTTGGGTGAAGATCTTGCATGGACTGTCAACCTACCTGCTCTCTGCCGGTGGATTATGTTTAGCGCCCACCCTGAAGCTACCTGAGGGGCCACAGCTCCCTCCATCCACTCCCAGTACTCTAACTTCTAGCCCAAAGGGTCAGGCCCTCCATGGTATTTGTTTAACAAAGATGAGCAAGGAGGGGAGTTTCCTTAGCACAGTGGGAGTTGGGAGATGTTTACTGCCCTTCTGATCCAGTTCTGCATTCCCTGGGCTATCAGTGGACCCCAGCACTTCCAGCTGTCAATGTGGAGAAAACAGTAACTCCCTTTCAGCAAGCACAACAATATACAAACCCTCTCCTGGCACTGGGACAATCTATGGGGGAAAAAATGGAACGTTCTTTTGAGTGACCTCTCCACTGTTATCTGCTCTTTTTCTAGTGGGATGAAAGGGATAATTCACTTTCAAGGCTTAAGTAAACCCTGGAGAGGTTTTTGGAAGTTCACTACAAGTAAAATCCTCAGGAAAAAAGAAAGCATACCACCAAGCCCACTCTTCATGTTGCCTTTCAGAAGGCAGAGTGGGGGGCAGGTGCCAGGGCTGGAGGCCTCCAGACCCTGGATATGTGAGTCTGTTTGTTGCCTTTGGATATTGCTCTGAAGCAGGGCGGTGGGGGCAGCTCTCATGGATGCTCTTAATGCCTAGTTCCCATCTGAAAGGGCAACATAGCAATGAGTTCTTGGGGAAAGGACACTGACGGAGAATTTGAGACACTCAGAATAACAACCACAGAACAGGAATATTGTGGCTCAATCGGCTAAGGTGCCAGCCACATACACCTAAGGTGGTGGGTTCGAATCCCCAGCCCGGGCCCACCAAACAACAATGATGGCTGCAACCAAAAAATGGCTGGGCGTTGTGGCGGGCGCCTGTGG
The DNA here is from genome assembly GCA_963574575.1 of Galagoides demidoff. Classification (NCBI taxonomy): domain Eukaryota; kingdom Metazoa; phylum Chordata; class Mammalia; order Primates; family Galagidae; genus Galagoides; species Galagoides demidoff. The sequence goes on from CAUYQV010018522.1 coordinate 29,180, forward strand.
TCCCAGCTACTTGGGAAGCGGAGGCAGGATACTCTCTTGAGCCCAGGAGTTGGAGGTTGCTATGAGCTGTGATGCCATGGCACTCTACCCAGGGGGATAACTTGAGGCTCCGTCTCAAAAAAAAAAAAAAAAAAAGAGTTTATGGGCTTGGTATTCAAGATTTCTCAGACCAGACCCACCTGTACCACCTGCCTCCCCCGAGCTACTTAGTAGACAGCAGGATCTCTGCATTCCTTACTTCCTACCCCAGCATTCTTGTGGAATACCATCCAGTTGATGAAGGAAAAAGATTCTTGGGGACATGGGAGTGAGGGGATATAAGCCCAAAACCCCACTGGCTGGCAGCAGGTTTCTGGCTTACATCACTGCTGGTCAGCAGTAGGCAGCCTCACCTATGTACCCAGGGGCCTTGGTGCTGCATGAAGCTATACACTCAACCTTCTCATTGCTTTTATTTTAGGAGGATGATGAGAAGCTCATTGAGGAAATCCAGAAGGAGGCTGAAGAGGAACAGAAAAGAAAGAATGGAGGCAAGAGATCCCTGTGCAACAGAGCGATAGTCCTCCCTACGGCCCAGAGCCACATGGAGGCTCTCGCTGCTGGCCCTTGCCCCAGCCAGGAGGGTGGGGAGGTACTGCCCCTCAGGTGTCCACCCACAGCCTACTGCTATCAAAGCCGTGGATATGATTTGGTATCTCCTTGATGAGGAAGTCCCAAGGGGCAGGTTTGCACTCAGGAAACAAACAGAAGCTGAACTTGACCAAGGAGGCAGTAGGCCCACACTGGCCCTTTCAAGGTTAACAAAGGAGTGGGGTGGCCCTGTGTGGGTGAGTGAGGACAGGCTGCTTTTCTAGGCCACCACTGTAGACATGACAGTCTTGGGGAAGTACAGTTTTGTCCTTGGTTTCTTATAGTGGAGTTGGGGGTGGGCATAGGTTTCATGTTCTATGCTTTAATCACCCTTGGGGCACCACCCCTCCTATATCCAGAGGTGAGTGTGCTGCAGGTCCTACGTCACCCCCACACATCCCAACTCCCCTTGGTTCCCTCCAGCTCTGTAAGACAAGACCAGGGTGGGTGTGTGCCTCATCCCAGCCTAGTTCCAGTGAAGTTGGTCTAACCCATTTTTTTCAACAGCATCCCATCTCCCTTTCAGAGAACACCTTCAAACGCATCGGTCCCCCACTGGAGAAGCCTCCCGAGAAGGTGCAAAGAGTAGAAGTCCTCCCAAGGCCTGTCCCACAGAACCTACACCAGCCACAGATGCCTCCCTACGCCTTCGTGCACCCACCTTTCCCCCTGCCACCCGTCAGGCCCATGTTCAACAATTTCCCCCTCAACATAGGTCCCATCCCAGCACCCTATGTGCCCCCTCTGCCCAACGTACGGGTCAACTACGACTTTGGCCCTGTCCACATGCCCCTGGAACACAACCTGCCTATGCACTTTGGCCCCCAGCCACGGCATCGCTTTTGATGGCCCAGAGCCCTGCCTGATCCCCACCCCCCAGAGTCCCAACCAGGCGGTCATGGAGCCCGTGTGGGTAGGTTGTAGGATATAGGACTTGCCCCACACCCCCTGGGCCAGTAGCATCACTAATGCCTTCCAAGGAGAGGTAGAGGGTTTGGCTTTCTGGAGGGTAGGTTGGTGCACTCCCAGCCTCCCAGAAAGGGCCACTGCTCCTTAAAGGGTGGCCATAAGCTGGTGGCTATCCAGGTGCTTGTACTGGGATCGATCTCACTCTCACTCGGCCAGAGATAAAAGGGCAGCAAAACCCTCTTCCTGAAGAGGTCTGCCATCTCAGCAACCAATGCAGTGGCCCTAATGATTTGCCTCCATTTCTGCTCCCCAAGCAAATAACAGAAGAATCCTCAGAATTAAAAAGCACACAGGCCTCCTTTCCTACAGCACCAACAGATCCATAATAAAGATGATATAGCAAATAGTGGAGTTTGGAGAGAACTGAGAGATTGGCACCGCCACCCATGCCTGGGGCCCATCAAGAGTAAACCCTTCTGCTCTATGTCACAGCATAGTTGTAGGTCAGAAAGCTGTAAGCACTGCCTTTGAGGCCCAGAGGCTCATGCTAGGAGGCATCAAAGGGGAACTTGGGGTTAGTCTAGAGAAGAGGTAGCAGAGCCATCCATGGGTCTGGCAAGTCCCATGGGCTGAGCTGTGCACTGTGGCCCCTTAGGACATTGCCCAGTGTCAGGAGGGCAAGACACTATCCCTCACATCCATGCCCAGGTACCACAGTGGTGACCATTCAGGAGGCCTATCTTCTCTTTTAAGGCCTGTTTAGATCAAAAAGCAGTAGAGAACCATCTTGTGGTGTGTGTTGTGTTCTGTCATTTATCTAAAATGTTTGTTTCTGTTTACTCTGAATTTATCCAGTTTTCCATGGCCTACTTGAATTTCTAGAAAGTCAAACTGAGAAATCAGTTACCCAGGCCAGGCAGCTGCTAAAGGCTGGATAGTTCTGAAACTTTGGCCAAACAAAAGATCTTGGGGTAGCTGGAGAGGCCCAACCATCCTGATAGGCAGTCCCATTGCTGGAGGAGACGTTCCTGCACTGACCAGGTGATGACAGTTTCACCCCCAAGATTTTTGGGGGGAGGAGTGGGTTTCCCTGGAGGGTAGATAACCCCAGATGCTAGCCGTGCTGCACCTTGTGGTGGCAATGCCCAGCTCCTTGCTTCTTCCTGTGTATTTTTTCAGTGGTTGGTGGAAGAGGTAGGTAGAGGGTGATAGCCTGGCCCCTGGGGGATGAGGGCAGCTGTCCTGTGCCCCCAGGTCAGATGAGAGCTCAGCCAGCCTGCCTACCACGTTCCCAGCCACCTTCCTTCATGTCTGGTCCAGGTCTCTGGCTGTACCTGCAGCATGACACCAGCCTCTTTGCCCTGCAGAGGCCTGAAGCTGCTAACTGCCCAGCTAGAGTGAGCAGCAGATGTCACTTTGTCCTCCAGTGTTGGAGGTCACTTCCTTGTCCTGTTGCCATGGGGTTCTGGGAGGGTGGGAGTACACAGACCTCAAAGACATGGCTGTGCCCAGTGCCTTTGGGCTATGCTGTGTGGGCCCTCAGCAGGCTCTGCCATCCAGGGTGTCATGAAGTGGGCACTATCATACCACTGGTGTCTCCTCAGAGGTATTTCAAGGATTGAAGTGGAAAAAATGTCTTAGATGCCCGTTCTTTCTGCCTTTCCTCAGGATGCAGGCTTTGAAGACAAGTAGTCACCCAGGCATGGGCTGGGGATTGCAGCCACTGCCCTAGAGCCCTTCCTCTTGGGCTGCCTGAACTTTGCTACTAGCCTGAATGACAGTGCCTTGGAAAGGCGGGCTCCATGGGGCAGTGACAGGACTCTAATGTAACTTAAATGCGAGTTCCCTGGGCTTCCCTAGGGAGTGACTCTGGGAACAGAGAGCTGTGGCAGATGGGATGGCCCCAGGCATTTCCCCTCAGGGCTGGTCCAGCTGCATCCTGCACCCCTGGGATGTGGCTCCTTCAAGGGGCAGAGACCTGGCTATTTCTGTGGCAGCTTCAGGAACAGCCCTGGGTGCGTGGCATGGCAGATCCTAGCCCTGGCAGGATAGAGGGGAGACCTGAGTGATGTTGTCCCCAAGGCCCCAGTCTTAGTTCTAGCTGTTTCTGGCCTCACTTAGCCTTAGGGAGGGAACCGATGCCTTTCACCTTCAAGGGCATCTGACTCATAACAATCCCTGAGCTGAGTGCAGGCAGCCCTCAGGGCTGCACACAAGCATGGTAGCCAACTCCCAAAGTGGCCAGAATGACCTCGACTCTGCAGACACCAGTGTTCAGAGGCAGAAGCCTGGGCCTCAGACCTCTCCTGCCTGTACTGGTGACAGGGCTGGAGAGAAAAGGACCTGGTGGTCTCTGACCAGCTGGCAAGTGGCCCAGAGATCAAGTGGCTGGTTCAAGAGGCCCTGGGGCAGTTGGCACCTTCATTCTGTGCCACAGGCCTCACTCCCCCATTGGATGAGATTGTCCAGTGATAGTCCCATTTTACTTGCCTTAAAACTGGAGAAAGAAATCTAGTCTTGCACTTAGCAAAAGATTTAAAAGCTGAAAAAAAAATGTGCATGATCTGTTGCTTTGTATAAAAATAGCAAAAAATAAGCAGTTCATTACACTTTTTCTTTACCTTCTGGTAGTAAAAATAGATTAAATCTGTTTAAACTACTGTGTGTAAAAAGCTTGTATAATATGTAACTCGGACTTTTGTAAATAAATGTTTGTGCACTCTGCTCCCTCTGACTTCGTTTCTCCTCATGTCCACAAGTTGCAGGGGCTGCTGCCGCAGCCACCGCAGCCACCACAGCCTGGGCTGGCAGATGCCTTGGGAGTGATTCAATCTCAGTTGGCAGCCACTCAGCTCTGGTGAGGAAGTTCTTGCTGGGTCCCAGCAGGAGCAGCCCTCCCCACAAGAGAAGAGGTACAATTTCCCCACCTCTCACTTGCCCAAAGGAAGAGCAAGTGACCTGTTAGGGGAATCATGATTGCTACCCAGGCCCAGATCAGGCACAAAAGGTATGAAAGGCCCGTTCCGGGCCCCTCCCCTAGGTGCGGCCTTCTTGGCTGGGCTTGAGGATCCTAGAGGTTTGGGTGTAAAGGTTCCAAGGATAGGAAGTGCCTTAGATGAGAAGCCTGGCAAGGTACTGTGGATTTGCCCTGCCTGGCTGGAAGGGCTGCAGTTGCTGAGCCCTACAAAGTCCCCTGCGGCCAACTGCCCCATCAACACCACCTGCCACGTGCCAAGCCAGGCAGGAGTGAGACCCTAGACCTAGAAAGGAGCTGAGGGCACAGGGAAGATAGTGACCTCCAAATACAGTGGACACGGCCCCTAATGGGACTGTCCTCTCCTGCCATTAGCCTATCATCCAGGCTAGAGTGCAGGGGTGCAACGTAACTCTGCCAACTCAAACTCCTGTGTTCAAGTCATCCTCTTACCTCAGGCTCCTGAGTAGCTAGGACTACAGGTATCTGCCACAACACCTAGGTAAGGTTTTATAAAGATAGGGTCTTGGCTTGGCGCCTGTGGCTCAATCGGCTAAGGCGCCAGCCACATACACCTAAGGTGGCAGGTTCGAATCCTCAGCCCGGGCCTGCCAAACAACAATGATGGCTGCAACCAAAAAATGGCCGGGCGTTGTGGCTGGCGCCTGTGGTCCCAGCTACTTGGGAGGCGGAGGCAGGAGACTCGCTTGAGCCCAGGAGTTGGAGATTGCCATGAGCTGTGATGCCATAGCATTCTACCAAGGGGAA
>CAUYQV010018527.1:0-32548 GCA_963574575.1 Galagoides demidoff
GTGCACTGGAGGGGCCCTCAGGAGGCAGGACCAGGCCCAATTCCATGTGTCCAGGGCCCTGATGGGCACCCCCTGACTTCTCACAGAATCATACATGGGCAATGGTGCATCTGATGGGCGCCCCGCTGACTTCTCAACGGAAGCATGTATGGGTGATTGTGCAGCTAATGGGTGCCCCTGACTTCTCACAGAAGCATGCATGGGCAATGGTGCAGCTGATGGGCACCCCCTGACTTCTCACAGAAGCATGCATGGGTGATTGTGCAGCTAATGGGTGCCCCTGACTTCTCACAGAAGCATGCATGGGCAATGGTGCAGCTGATGGGCACCCCCTGACTTCTCACAGAAGCATGAATGGGCAGTTGTGCAGCTGATGGGCACCCCCTGAATTCTCACAGAAGCATGCATGGGCAATGGTGCAGCTCATGGGCGCCCCCCTGACTTCTCAATGGAAGCATACATGGGCAATGGTGCAGCTGATGGGCACCTCCTGACTTCTCACAGAAGCATGAATGGGCAATGGTGCAGCTGATGGGTGCCCCCTTGACTTCTCAATGGAAGCATACATGGGTGATTGTGCAGCTAATGGGCGGCCCCCTGACTTATGGTAGCATGCACGGGCAATGGTGTAATTGGGTTTTATTCCTAGTAACTGAAGTTGAACAGATAAAGGCAGAATGCGCTGTGAGCTTGGAAACAGGCTTTTGTGCCAACTAAATTGCAACATTTTAAAGAGGACAAGGCCCTTATGTTTTACTGAAGGCAGAGAGGGAAAGTAACTTCCTCATGCAGTCCATCAGAGAAATAACCAGGCTTGGAACATGCTTATTTTGGCTTCAAATTGAGTTATGTTCCATTATTCTACATTATTTTTTCTTTCTACCTTACATAATTTATATGGCAATTCTTTTTGAGAATTGAATTTTGGGGAAAATGGCAAAAGGTTTGCAATGAGAAGACCTGAGTTCTCTTCCCAACTCTATCCCAAGCTGCTGAGAGGACCACAGGACAGGGACTCAGGAATCCGGCCTCCAGCCCTCTCTTTGCCCCTCGCTAATTCAGACGTTGGGGGCATCTTGGTGTCATCATCTGTAGGTCAGGAGAGATGAACTGGACATCAATTGATCAAGATTCCATCAGTTTTGAAATATCTGTGGTCCGAGTTCCCTAATGGCCAAAGATCAGGAATACTTGCTCTTTCTGTAACATTCCATCTGGGACATAGGAAATACGTGAGAGACACTTGGGGATACATTAAGAGAGGAATGAAAGGAGCCTTATAAAGTTGCTGTAAATGAAAACGACACTTAGTTAGGAACTTCACCCCTCTTCTGGGGAAGGCACGAAGGCACCTTGTGCTGTGCACAGGACGGCCGTGTCATGTGAGGTGGAATCACCACCTTGTTATGCGTTGTGTGCTTGTTTGTAGATTAAATGCAATTTAAGCAGATGTGCATAGGTGCCAGGGTGACAAGGGGAGGACCTCTGGCTGTTAGTTTCATGTGTCATCTTGACTGGGCCTGGAGGTGCGCAGATTATCTTACTTTATTCTCAAGGCAACTCTATGAGGTTGAGTTCTACAAACTGTTCATTTTAACAAAGAGAAGCAGAACTCAAAATGGCTCTGAGTCTCCTTCTGGAAGGCCTCTTCCTACTTGGATCTCTCAGGTTAGCAGGGTTGCCATGTTTAAAGCATGCAAAGTATCAAAGGGTTTTCAGAAGGGTTGTCCCACTGCCTCCAGAGAAGGTTGTGTCTCTTTCATCCCTGCAAGTCTGAAGTCCAGAGGTGAGAAGTAACATGACAGACGACTCTCATAGCTCGTCAGTGCTGGAAGAGGGAGTGGGGTTCCCCATGTCACAGCCCTAATACCATGGACCCAAACCAGGGCACTGCTTAATGATGAGATTAAGAAAATTATGACCAAATCCAAGATAAGGTTACGGTCCTCTCGTGGGGCCTCAGGTTGCCTCAGGTGCTGTTCCTTTCACCCTCCTGAAAACTCTCTTCCCCTTGGCACCTGAGTCACACTCTCCTCTTTCCCCTCAGCCCTTGCACACCATGGCCTCCACCTCTGCTCCCTGCCCACTGGTGGCAGGTGTTCTCGGCTGCTCGACTCACCAGCTTCCCTGTGCCGTCTCGCTCTTCCTACTGAGTTCTGACTGTGCTCACTCTGTCTCCAGATTCTTCTTCCCCAGTTGGACCTTTCCATGTGCCTCCTGAATTTCAACAGCTGACAACAGTCATATCAGACTCAGAGTCATCAGCATCTTTTCTGCTAAGCATCTTCTCAGCTCTGCCCTTTATCCAAATGTGTAGAAAGCTCAGGGGAAGAAAGTTTAGTTGATCGTATACCTTAGTTCCTGACATACCAGCATTCAAGATCTCTCTTTTTCTCACTGTCTCTCATGCCTCTTGTCCCTCTGTTTGAGTATATCCCTCACCTCCCCAACAGGTGACTGCTATAGTGTCTGGGAAGACTCCTTGTATGTGTGGGTATCCTTGAAAAATGGGTAATGTTGTTTTCTGTGTCCGTATTTTAAGTTTGTACTAATGATATTCTGCTGATATTTTAAGGCTTACTGCATTGCCGCATGGCCTCCTGGTCTGCTGCTTCTAACCACTTCCTACATTTTATCTGTCCTTTCCCTACCGATGGGCACCTGGGTTTTTTCCAATACCTGCTATCGTAAACAAGGCTGAATCAAGCAAACGTCCTTGTGTGTGCTACCTGTGTAGAGGTGCCCCTGCTGGGCCATCAGCTGTGCACTGCCTGTTCTCACTAATCACACCAGCCTTCCCTCCAGGATCGCTGTACCAGTCCGCCCAGGGCTCGCTGCTGTCTCCCGTCCCCTGCAGCATCCTAAATTGTACTTCTTAGTTATTTTTGTCGTGGTACAGAGTTGTACCTTTAATTATTTAAATCAGCATCTTTAAAATTACTGATTTTAAATAGATTTAATGAATATGCTAGAAGTTCTGCTGCCCCATCCATCAGCAGGCTCTGTACAACCTCAGCTTGTGTTTCTACCCCGTTGTGTGTCTTTCATTTTTATTTTCAAGAACTCTATTTTTTACTACTGATATAAATCATGTATTGGTTTCAGAAACTGGAAAAAAAGAGTCTTTTCCTGGCTTGTCATTCATTTAATTTTTGTAATTTTTTTTTTAAGCAGGCCCAGGTGGGGTTCAAACCTGCCCCCCTGAGACATGGGGCTAGCACTCTAACCACTCAGCTATAGGCACCCAGCCAATTTCTATAATTTTTAATGTAGGAATTGTGAGTTTAGTGAAAACAACCCCTTTTTCCCTGGGTTCAGTGCTTTCTGTTGACCTCCTGTCACTCTTCCTTTTGGTGGGTAGCACTGTCTCAGCTGGAGGGAGCAGCACTCGTCAGCTCTGACTGCTTTCTCCCTCTGTCTGCCACCGCCTGTCACCAACCCTGCTAATTGTGTGGCCCGGTTGCTCTCACCCTCACCGTAGCTGTCCTGGTGTGGTCTGCTTTGTCCTCCCCAGACAGTCTATGTGCAGCCTCTGACTGGCCGTCCTGGCTCCAGTCCTGGCTCCAGTCCCCGACCTCCTCCATACCACGCTCCCAAAGTGCTGGCTGAAGGGTCATTTCAGGCACACGATCCTGCCCAGAATCCCTCAGTGGGTCTCATGGCTCACAGCGTCTCATCTTCCCTGATGTGGCTGATTATCAGCATCACTGGATGAAGCTTCTCTTTGTAACCAGAATCTCTAGGTGCCAGCCCAGATTACAGGATGGAGCTACTAGGGGTTGTGGGTTGGGAGCTATATTTTCAGTCTCACACAGAACCATCTTTCTGTATGCTTCATATCCTGGTCGTCCAAATCCAGAAGGTGGCAGGCTGTGTCCTCAGACCTTGTCAACACCTCTCCTGCCATCCCATCATGAACAGTACCAGAGGCCATTGAGGTAACACTGGGATATTTGTTATTTTAGGCACCAAACTATGACTGAACCTAGAAAAACATGGATTTGAACTCCATGAGTCCATATACACGTGTATTCCTTCCTGCTGTGCCATAGAGAGTGAGACCAAGCCCTCCTCGTCCTCCTCCTCCCACATGTGGGACCCACAGCCTGAGGGTTGAGGTAATAGCTAGACTCACCCTCCAGACAACTGAGTGTAGAATCTGCTCGCTCACAGACCTTCTGCATGATACCATCCGAAGTCCTCGGTCTGTAAGTTCAACATACAGTTGGTTCATGCTACTAAACTTTGGGCTGACTTGTTATATGGCCATTGTAACTGGAACAATTGCACAAAAATGTAAATGAATCTTACAGACATAATGTTGGGTGAAAGGAGCCATAAGAAAGGCCTTACAGACTGGGCAGGTCCATTGATAGGCAGCTTAAAGTCAAGAAAACTCATCTATGGGGGAGAAGTTAGGAGAGTGTTACTTTGGGGGTGTATTGGGGGTGCACTGGCCAGGAGGAAACACGGAAAAGGATTTTAAAAAATGTAGGTAATTTCATATATCTCAAACTGAGTGTTCATTTCATGGGTACAGTCACTTAAAAGAAAATTCAAGAAGTCTTATTCAGAAGACCTGAAACTATTTCTTCAAAAACAAAGTTTAAAAAGGCAAAAGCAGAGCTGTCCTGAGGGGGGTGGGCATGAAACCTCATGTGCCCACTGGCTCTGTGCCCTCCTATCCCATGAAGAATGACCATAGAACTCCAAGAGCTCCACGTGCAAGGTGGTTTGAATTGGTGTGACCAAGGTGGCCCTCATGGTCCTTGTTACTTATCTTTGCATCTCTAAGATCTAGTATAGTGTCTAGTATGCAGCAGCTGTGTATTAACTGCTGAGTTCATGAACACATGCATGACTAAAAAGTAGCTCTTTTAACAAAAATCATTTTACCAGAAAGACATTTGCACTACAATGTTTATTGTGGCTCAATTCCAAGTCATGGAAGCAACCTAAGTGCCCATCAACCTGTGAATGGATAAACAAACTGTGGTATATGCCCACCCTGGAACATTGTTCAGCCATTAAAAAGGATGGAGACTTTACACCTTTTACCTTTACCTGGATGGAGCTGAAATGCATTCTTCTTAGGAAAGTATCATAAGAATGGAAAGATAAATATCCAGTGTACTCCATACTAACATGAAATCAATATATAAACAATTACATGCTCATAAGAACAATAAAACAATCTTATAGTCCAGTTTGGGGGTAGAGGGAAATGGGACGTGGGGAGGATGTATGGCAGAAGGAGGGAGGACATGAAGTGGGATCTCACCTAATGTGCACATTGTGAGGGTGTATAACACGTCCCCATATTAATTTGCATAAAGTTTAAAAAAAACAAAAGAAAATAAAAAGTACCTCTTTCACTTTTCTGTAGTCCCTTTACCAAATCTTTCTTGTGGGCTAAGAAGAAAATCCTTTGGAAAACTTTTGAAACTACATTAATTCTTTTTGATATTTTGGGAACACTTTCAAATCATTTGACAAATTACTGCCCATTTTGTAAATTACTGTCTATTTTGTAATTTTTGTTCTTCCAAGTGGCCCCTCTTATTGTCTAATGGAAGCTTAAATTGTAGTTGTTTCATGCCATTAGTCCCAACTGCTATTTATGCAATGATATTTGAGGCAACATCCTCAGAGGAATTGCTCAAAAGACATGCCAGTTGCATTTAGGTACTAAACAATTATGTTCTGTACATATTCTTTCTTTTGCTCGTTGAAATCTTGTTCATTCTCAAAACTTAAATCAAATAAGTTATTCTTCTTAATGCTTTTTTTTAATATAAAAGAAAGACAGGATTGATGACCACTATTAAAAGTACACACATGGGGTGGTGCCTGTGGCTCAGTGGGTAGGGCACCGACCCCATATGCTGAGGGTGATGGGTTTAAACCTGGCCCTGGAAAAACTGCAACAAAAAAATAGCCAGTTTTGGTGGGCGCCTATAGTCCTGGCTACTTGGGAGGCTGAGGCAAGAGAATCTCCTGAGCCCAGGAGTTGGAGGTTGCTGTGAGCTGCGATGCCATGGCACTCTACCAAGGGCAATAAAGTGAGACTCTGTCTCAAACACACACACACACACACACACACACACACACACACACGCACATATATATATTTCATTCTCTTAAATGGAGGGCAAGAGACCTTAAAGGGATCATCTATTGAACACCTCTTATGACCCAAGTGTTGCATTAGATAGTTGAAAACATTTATTTTATTGCTACTGAAAACCTTTCAAGGAAGATGAGGTAACAATTATTACATAGAAAAGGAAGTGAGGCTGATTGTGAACTCAGGCCAAACTCTAAAATTTGAATAAAATATAGACACAACTACTTGCAAACAGTCGAACCCAACAGCACAGAGCTTCTCATTCACCCGTACTTTCCCCCTGGAAACCATCTGCAGGCTGTGGTGTAGAAAAGCGAAGTCCAAGTTGGAAAATGCCATCTCACTAGTAGAGAGAGTGGATCCAGAGTCAGGAGATGGTAAAGCAGCTGAGATTGAAGACAAGACCCTAAAAATCTGCACTGAAGTTGCCCTCAGCCCTTGTATAACTCACACATCACCACACATGGGGAATTGCACTGAATAACCTGGAAGTAGCAGCTATTGATAGCTGACAGGTGAATAGAACTTCTGAAGATCAAACACTGTTGAAAAAAAGTCTTTGGACCCAGGATAAACGAAAATGTATATCTGTATGAAGAATTTTACGTGAATGTTCATAGCAACTGTATTTATAGTAGCCCAGAAGTGAAAACAACACACAGAATACAGGGTATCCAACAATGGAATACTTTTCACCTATAAAACTGAATAAATTACTAATGGGAAAAAAAACCAGAAGAATTTTGCCTTTACTATGCTGAATAACTAAAGCTAGACACAAAAGAACACACACTATCTGGTTCCATTTATATATAAATAGTTTTCATTCTAGAAAATGCAAACTGTGGTGTCAGAAAGTATATCAGTGGTTGTCTGATGGGTGGAAATGGGTGTGGGGATGGACGGATAGTCAGCAAAGAGGTTTTGAGGAATCTTTTGAGGATGATTGAAATGTTCTGTGTCATAAATCACGAATTTTAAATTGTTATTTATTTTATGTCAGCTGCATGTTAATAAAGTTAAAATAAAACACAAAGACTGAAGGGAAGAAAAATGGATAAGAGAACATATGAGCACATAAAAATAAGTAGCAATAGGGTAGATTTAAAATCAACTATATCAGAAGTGACACTAAATGCATATAGATTAAATGCTCTAAATAAAAGTAAAATTTGTCAAGTTGAACATAAAAAATCTACCTATATACTCTTTGCATGCAGCATACTTTAATACAAAGACATATATAGGTTGAAAATACAAGAATTCACAAAAATAATTATGCTTTTACTATCTCCCACAGATAAATTAGATCAGATAAATGAATATCAGACAAAGTAGATTTTAAAAGAACAATGTATTGCAAAAATTGAAGAAATATATTGTGATGGCAAAAGAGCAAATTCATCAGAATAGACATATTATATCTATAATGATAATAATGAATTTGTGTGCATCTGATTACATACATAGCTTCAAATATAGAGAGCAAAAAATGATAGAATTAAAAGGAGAGAAAGAAAAATCTACCATCACAGCTACAGACTGTAATATATTGTCAACAAGTACAAATAGAATAAAACATCAGTATATCTAGAAGATTTCAATAATGCAATTAACTGAATTGACCCAAAGGATATTTACCAAACATGACATCTTTCATGGTTTAGAAGACCATAGATTTTGATACTCAAAATCTTACGTTGATATTTTATCCCCAGTGTTGGAGGTGGGGTCTAATGGGAGGTATTCAAGTCATGGGGTGGATCCCTCATGAATGCCTTGGTGTAACCCTCACAGTAATGAGTGGGTTCTCATTCTGTTAGTTCCCACAAGAGATGGTTGTTTAAAAGAGCCTGGCACATCTACCTCTCTCTTGCTTCCTCTCTCATCATGTGATCTGTGCACATGCCAACTTCCATTCTGCTATGGGTGGAAGCTCCTTGAAGCCCCCACCAGGAGCAGGTACTGGTGCCATGCTGCTAGTATACCCTGCAGAGCCGTGAGGCAAACCAGCCTCTTTTCATAATAATTTACCCAGCTGTAGGTATTCCTTAATAGCAACACAAAAACAGAGTGAGACAAGATCTAACAACTGCATTTTTTTTCAAGTTTTCATGGCATATTTACCAAAATATAATTATATATATAAAATTCCACAAATATCAGAGGATGAAAATAATGCAGTGTGCATTTTCTTATCACAAGTAAATTTAATTACAATTCAAAAAGAGAGAGGATAGGAATTTCAAAGTATTAAAAAACAACAAAATTCAAAATAACATAAAGATCAAAAATGATAGCAATATATTAGAATGTATTTTATGTGATAATAATCTATCAGATCAAACTCATGTTGTACATCTAAAGAAGGGAAGAGAGGGAGATGTATGGCTTTAAATGTATAAATTAGAAAAGAAGGAATAATGGAAACTAATAAACTAATATTCCAACTCAGAGATCTAGAAAAAAAAAAGAAAGAAAGAAAATTGGGTGGTACCTGTGGCTCAGGGTATGGGGCATGGCCCCATATACTGGAGGTGGTGGGTTCAAACCTGGCCCCCAAAACTGCAACAACAACAAAAAGAAAAAGAAAAAGAAAAAGAAAAAAGAAAAGAAAGAAAGAAAAAGAAAACAGAAAATTAAGCATAAAGGAAGAATTAAGGAAATGACATAGGGAAATAACATGATATGTTAACTAGAAAGCAAATGAAAAATGGAGAACATCAACAAAATCAGAAATTGGTTTTTAACCAGGTAAATTGTTAAGTCTGTAGGAACACCAATCAAGAAAGAGCAAGGGAAGAATACCAACACCAAGAATGAGAATGATAAGGCACAGCAGGTCCTCCAGACACTGAAATGATTTAAAAAAGTTATTGTGACAAACTGTATACTGATACTTCTGAAACTTTAGATTAAATAGAAAAATTCTGTAGAAAACATAATTTGCTGAAAATAGAAGAAAAAATAATAAAAACATAAACTGTTTTTATGATTAAAATGTTGATTATGTTGATTAAATGTATTAAATCTGACATAGAAAATGTTTTCACAAAGAAAACTTGAGGCCCAGATTATTTCACAGGTGAGTATTTATAAACACTTATGGCAGAAAAGATATTAATCTTGCTCACACTTTCAGAAAACAGAAAAAATAGAAATACTTCCAAATGAATTTTATCTTATCACCATAACCTTGATGCAAAAAACTGCCAAGAATCTTACAGAAAAGGAAAATGGCAGGTCAACATCTCTCATAAACATTAACTCTAGAGTCCTATAAAAGATATTCTCACGTACAGGATCCAACAATGTATAAAAAAGATAATACAATTTGAGAAAAATGGGATTTATTCCAAGAATGCAAGTTTGGCTTAGTGTTAAAATTGTGATCATTTTAACTTATACATTAACAGAATATAAGAGGAAAAGTCTATGATCTTCCCCCCCAAACATATAAAAATCATTTAAACGTCATCAGCAAATTTGAGTTAAATGGAACATCCTTAATCTGATATACAACTAAAACCCTTTTGCTAACCTTATATTTAATGGTTAAGTATTTAATGCTTTCCCTCTGAGGAAAAGAACAAAAAAATGATGTGCACTATCTTCATCTTTAGTCAGGTTTGTATCGGAGACCCTAACCAGTGCAATCATGCACAAAAAAAGAAATAAAAATTATAAGAATTTTAAAAAAGGAATAAATGAGTCTATCTTTCTTCATAAAGGGCACAATTATGGTGTAGAAATCACCTAATCTGAATCTAGAATTAATATGTCAATTTAGCAAAGATGCCAGAATCAGGGTTTACATAAAAACACTTATGTTTATATATTATAGCACCAAAGAAGAGAAAAATCAACTTGAAAACCTTCCTATTTGCAGGTACATAAGAATGCTATCAAGAACATAGGAATAACTCCATGGAAATATGTGTAACATTAACAAATATCAACTATCTAAAACTAAATCTAAGAAAATATAAGAATTCTATACAGAACAATAGAAAACACTGCTGGGAAACATTAAAGAATATCTCGAAAGACAGTCTATGTTCATGGATTGAGATACTTCATATTATTAATATTTTAACTCTCCTACACCTCATTTATAGACTTAATACAGTTCTAATCAAAATCCCAGAATATCTTTCTTTTTATATTAGTGTGAAGAATATTGATATTGATAAATGAACTCAAAAGTGGCATGGACATGTTGTGAATATGTACTATTGCCAAGGCAATATTTAAAAAGAAATTCTAGGATTCTCAGGTTTCAAGACTCAGTTTGCAGATGCCGGAATTCAGTCAGTGTGTACTGAACAAGTCAGGCAAACAGAACAGCAGGTTAAAATAGTCATGAAATAGACCCTACACTTGATATGCAGTGACAGAATTTTACTGAGAAAGTCTTTTCAATTAATTTTGTTCCCCTCCAAAAATAAAAACTGAAAAAAGTGATTTTTCTAGTGAACATTTTAATTCTCCAATACTAGAGTATTGAGTTTTCTTTTTTTGTTGTTTGTTTTTTTGAGACGGAGCCTCAAGCTATCCCCCGGGTAGAGTGCCATGGCATCACAGCTCATAGCAACCTCCAACTCCTGGGCTCAAGTGAGTCTCCTGCCTCAGCCTCCCAAGTAGCTGGGATCACAGGCACCTGCCACAACGCCCGGCCATCCTTTGGTTGCAGCCATCATTATTGTTTGGCGGGCCCGGGCTGGGGATTCGAACCCGCCACCTTTGGTGTACGTGGCTGGTGCCTTAGCCGATTGAGCCACAGGCATCGAGCCAAGTATTGAGTTTTCAAATACATTCCTGACCCAGGGAAACATTTTTTCTACAATTGTTGTAGGAAGACGAGGGCCTGGCAGAGAGAGAGAGAAGGAATCACCCAAATATAAGATATAGAGGAAGAGTTTTATTTCAGCCAGCAGAGCCACGGCAGACTAAAGACCCCAAATGGCCACACTCCCCATCTGGCTTTGTCTTTTCTACTTTATCTCCAGTCAAGGGCTCTTTGTCCACTGGCACCCTTCTCATCAGTCAGTTTTAATTGAGCTGGAGAAGTGGCTCAAGCTTCTACAGAACCATAGGCTTTTAGGAAGGTGGAGGAAGTGAGTGTTAGTTTCCAGGTCCCAAAGTTAAGTTTCTACAAATTCCTAAGAGCTGAGTCACCACAGGGAGGACTTTGTGGGTGTGTCCTTGGGGCTTCCATGAGAAGACTTTTGTTCTCTGAAACCTCGCTTTTCCTGGGTATCCTCTCATGATACAGAACCAGTGCTGTTTAAGTACACTTAGTGAAATAACAAGCATTCCAAAATACTACCTGCTATTAGGATTATTATGATTGTTAGTACCATTACTATTGTGAATGTAATTATTCTTACGTTAGTAATCATTACTTTGCAGCAACAAAAATATTTCAAGATGTCTAAATCTAAATAACTCCAAGTCACCTACCAAAATTCATGAAACATAATTTTCTGAACAAAATTTTGCATGTTGAATTTTCTTGACCTATCTCTGAATTCTACTCATTTTAGAATAAACAATTTGGAAATAGACAAATCCCTTCTCGCCTTGCTCATTAGTATGATGGATTGTTGAAATGGGATTGTTCCATCACAGCAGAGAGGATGCCATTGCTTTTAATTAACCATACAGGGATTTGAATTAATGTAGGAAAAACAAAACAAAATGAAAAGTCCTCAACTTGCCCATTTATCTGGGTTAATGACTAAAGAAGTCCAAGAAGTGGCAGTGACTATGAGCTGATATTTTCTTTTGAGTTTCTCACATGGCAACAGATTTAAACATACCACTTTGCATATTTATAATTGTGTTTTCATGATATGAAGCTGATAAGATGTGGACAGAAAGTGGGAGGCTGACAGAATTCTGCAGTGCCAACTTATTTCCTTCCGCTGCCTTCCTGGATTATGCTGTTAATTCCTCAGAAAGTTTGAATCATAATAGTTGCTAGGAGATGAGTAATTTCCCATTATTCATGAGTGCATTCTTGCACAAAAACAACAGCTTCAATGTGGTAGCATTTGTTCTGCTTACTGTGATAAAGGCCCCAGACAAGCACTCCCTGGCTCTAAAGGCCTTACACCCAGGGCTCCGGGATGCTTGGAGTGTCAGCAAGAGTCCAGGTCTGGGGCCTGCCTTTGCATTCTCATATGGACCCCTCCATCTGTGGGCGACAGAGGCAAAGCTCCCTGTCATTCTCTTCTCTTTCCTAGCAGTAGGTCAAGATGGCCTCAACACCCTCTAATTTCAAGATTATGAGACTTCCTGGCTTCAGTTTGACATTGAAATGAAACCCCGTTGGGTTGGATGTAGAATGTGAGAATATTCAGTTTGTTGCCATCCCTCACTGCCTTACCTCCATTCAATAGCATTTGCTGACTTCCTAGCTACCCTATCCTGGTCTAGAGCCCAGGAGCTCCAAAGAAGCTCACAACTGAGTCAGGGAGATAAACAACTGCAGATGAATATGGTATCACACATTCAATGCTGAGTGAGCACACTGCCAAAGAGATTAGAGGAGGGATGAGCGACTGTGGCAGGCTTCACAGAAGTTACACATGAGCAGAGTTCTGAAGGTTGAATACAAGTTTGCCAGCTTGATGAAGTGCTGGGAAGGGCACTCTGGGGGGAAAGAACAGCACTTGAAAAAGAGCTGACAGACTGAATGTCCAGACAGCAGCTGAACCATGCATGGAAATAGAGCTCTGACCCACAGCCTGCAGGAACCCACCTAGGAGGCCACCCAATATCTGCAGAGCAACCATCCCAGGAGCTGGACCATAGTCCCTGGAGCAGCCTGAAATGGCCAGGCATTGATGAATACTGACGCTTCCTATCCTCCTTGGCTTTCAATTTATGGCCAACTGGAAACAGGCAAAAACCCACTCCCAAGCACCCACATAGGGTGCTCTGCTTGTGGGGTGCCCACCTCCACTTTACTTACTGACAGCTTTCAATCAGGGTCCATTTGAAACCTTCCATTTTTACATTACAAAGCTTCCTACTCCTCCGTCTGCCAAATGCAAGCTCTGGTAGTTGACTCCTTTGCTACAGCGAGCCCAAATAAACAGCCTTTTCTTCTTCTCGTTTGGATGAACTTCATTTGTTTCTGTGGTACAGAGGCATGTACCCAGAACTAGATGGTGTGTGCATGTGTTCTCTGACTGTGCACGTATGAGTTGAGAGGAGGACGATGCAGATGCCTTTGGCCAAATAGGCAACAACAATGCCAAACAGGCCTCTGTACCATGTCCTACCTGTGATGACAGCACCATCCCCACAATCTTAGATGCTGCCAACATCACGGTTATCATCTCAGTTCCTGTGGGTCGGGAGTGCAGGCATAGCTTAGCATCAGTCAAGGCAGGAGTCAGGGCTGCCATCTCAGTTGAAACTTGACTGAGTAAGGGACAGTTCTGAGCTCTGTGGCTGCTGGCAGCATCTGTTTCCATGTGAGTTGCCAGCTGGAGGGCCTCAGTTTCTTCCTAGTTACCAGGTGGAGGTTACTACAAAAGGCAGAATAATAGACTCCCAAGGTGATGATGCCCTAACCCCCAGAACCTGTTACTTCACATAGGAAAAGATACTTTGCAGATGTGATTAATGTTAAAAATCCTGAAATGAAGGGAATAGCCAGAATTTGCTAGATGGGTATAATCTGAACATATGAATTCTAAAAGTAGAAAACCTCTCTTGGCTATAGTCAGTCCGAGAGAAATGGGATGACAACAGAAATACAGTCAGGCCGTTGTTGGCATTGAAGACCCAGGAAGGGGTCTTGAGCAAAGCCATGCAGGCAGCTGCTCGAAGCTGAGAAAGATAAGGACCACATCCTCTGCGGCATCCCTGAAGAACACAGCCTTACCAACAGCTTGATTTTAATCTTGTGAGACCCACATGAGATTTCTGACTTCCAGAACTGTATAATAATAAATTTGTGCTAAGTAACTAAGTTTGCAGCAAAGTGTTATAGCATCCCTGTCACCTCAGTTCCTTGCCATGTGGTCCTCTCCATAGGCAGCTCACAACATGGTAGCCTGCTTGTTCCAAGCCTGCAGGAGAGACAGAGCGTCCTTGCAAAATGGGAATTATACTCTTACCTAACCTGATCACACATCTCATCACCCTCGCCAAATTTTTCTGCTTAGAAGAGTCACAAGTCTTGTCCACACTTAGAGGAAGTGGCTACCCAGAGCCATTGATACCATGAGATGGAGAAAATGATTTCTTGAATATGACACCAAAAGCACAGGCAACCAAAACAAAGATGGATAAATGGGATTATATGAAACTAAAACCTTCTGCCCAGTGAAGGAAGCAATCAACAGATCGAAAAAACAACTGACACAAGGTACATTCACAGGCATTGAAGTGAGGATCTCAAGAGACTTCTGCATGGTCACTGCAACATTATTCAAAATAGCCAAGATATGGAATCACCTTTCTGTAAATAAATGGATAAATAAAATGTGCTGTCTGCATAAAATGGAACATCATTTAGCCTTTTAAAATACCCTGTGATTTTCTATAGCATGATTGGACTTGAAGGACATGATACCAACCAAAATGAGCCAGACACAGAAAAACAAATACTACACGATCCACTTATGCAGGGAATCTGAAACAGTCGGACTCACGGAGACGGAGAGTAGAGTGGTGGTTACCAGGGGCTGAAGGGGGGTGAATGGAGCTGGTGGTTCAAGGGGCACAGGTTTCAGGTAAGCACAGCCAATAAGTCCTTGATCTCTACCGTACAGCAAAGTGGTGTATTCTTATCTTCCAACTCATCAAGACAAAAAATGTATACCTTTTCATATAATAGGTCAGTGATACCTCAATTTAATTCTGCAGAAATGCAAGCTGTGAACATTGCCAATATAACCTCACAACTTCAAAGCCCTGTGGTGTTTCGTGTGAGTCACCTTTGGGATTCTTTACTGAGACATGTGAGATGCAGGGGGCAGCTGGCAGAGTTGTTCCATCTCCCAGAGAGACGACAGACAGGTAAGGAGATAGGCCTTGCTCAGCCAAGTGGAGTGGAGGGGCCAGGTAAAGCCAACTGGCCCAAGAGCCTTCTTGGTCCTTGACCCCGAAAATTTGCTCCATCCTTCTAGCAGTGATGTTGCAATGAACAAAACCATGCAGGGGTGAGGGGACAAGGTTATTGTAAAGAGCTCTCTTGTGCTATATTGGCTTGGGTGATGTTGGCATAGTTAGCAGAGATAAGGAGTGGTCTGGGTGGGCAACTGGGGGCTTATGCAGGCAGCCCTGGTCCTGGAGGATGGCCCTGTGCCCAGACTCAAGCTGTGTATGTGTGTGTGTTTTAACTTCAGATTAATATGAGTGTACAATTGATTAGGTTACAATTTTGTCAGGTCAGGTCCCTGTTGTAGTTGTGTCCCACACCCAGGAGGAGGAAGTTTGCCATAAACCTTTCCACTGTGCCCATTTGGTGAGAGCACACCAGTCCCCTCCCTCCTCACCCTCCAGAGCCCAATTCAAATGTTACCTCCCGCAAGAAGCCTTATCTAGAATTCACCACAGGAAGAGTCCCTCCTTCCTCTGTACCCCCTGGGAAAGTCAGTAAATTCTTAGGGAGAAATGAACACATGGAAATGAAGGAAGCCCAAATGCTCAGTGTAAAGGCAACTCTAGAAAGTCGCCTTGATTCTGCCCACCTGTCCCATCAGAGCTGAGTCCTGGAGCATGGGGTGAAGCTGACCAGCAAGCTCTTCCCTGGCCACTTGTCCACATTACTGCTTCCTTCTGGAGAAGCTCCTCCTGCCACCATCGGTAGGAATTGTCCTCTGCCCTGTCCTTCCAGGCTTTGACAGCTCACTCCTGACCCCATGGTGGAGCACTCGCTGACCTCTGCAGCCCCAGGACTCAGCCAGCCCACTAGCTGCAGAAGTCATGACCACAGATCATCTTCTGCCCTCTGGGGTTGGCCAAGGCAGAAGCATTAACAGATGATTATAGAGAACTATAAAAATGTGCTAAGTGGAGATAGAAAAGGAGCCATTCTGTGACCAAGAAGGGCCCCACTAACATAGGGATGGGTTGGGGGGGTGCTTCACAACACAAATCCAATCTGACAGTCTCGAATGTGGGAGCTGATGGGGACCTGGGAGACCCCCTGGACGGCACAGAGAAGAACAAGTGCCTCAACTTGCTCCAAACCACGGCAAGCGAATGTCACTCAGACTGCAGAGTGTGGGGCAGCTACTGCTCCAGGCACCAGAGGCAGGGCTGTCCCTCTGAAGGACTGCTCTTTGGAGAGAGGTCACTGTGAGTCCTGCCGTCTAAATGCAGGAGGCAGTCGAGGGTAACCAGCCACTGCTGCTGCTGAGGGGTCTCAGCAGCCCCAGAGGTCCACGACAGCAGGAGGACAGGCAGCTCGGCCAGGAGGCTGCAGGGAGCGGGCAGATGCGAGTGGCTCTGTGTTCCCACTAAGCCAGACTCTGTCCACTCTCTGGAATTTACTTTCAAACTTTGCTGGAAGAGTGTCAACTTCGTCAATCACAACACTCTTAGACAATGGCCTGTAGGTGCCTCCCTGGGTGTGTGTGTTGGGGGGGCGGGGTATTGGGAGAAAAGGAACTGTGATGGACACAGTGGTGAGCGCAGCCAGCACCCGGCAGGTCTGCTCTTCTGGGGCCTGCGTGGCTCTGCCCCTCTTCCAGCCCCGACTGTGAGCCCCTCACCCACTCACAGCTGAAGCATCTCAGCTTGTATGGCTCCCATCTGACGGGGGCTACCGTCCTAAGCCCTTGACTTGTTCTGTCCTGCTAACAATAACGAACCCCCACCCCCACCCCCAGAGGTGCTGCTGCAATCCTCGTTTCCCAAATGAGCAAACCACGGCTGGGAAAGCTCAGTACTTGTGTACGGTCACAGTGTGTGGCTGGTTTGAATCCAAATCACAACCAGAAAGTCTCAGGCGAAGAGTGGAGGTCAAGGACCACAGAAGGCAAGGGGGCAGGAGGGGAAGGAAGCATTCCAAAGCGAACAAACCGTGTGCCAGATTCCAGCTAAACCACTCTGCGTAATTCAGACCTAAGGGGTTTAAAGTGGGCACTCTCTGGCGTGGCTGCTGTGACAAACTACTGCAAACACAAGTAAACAATACCCATGTGTGGTCTCACAGCGGCACTCTGGGGCCACAGTGTCAGCAGAGCTGCTGTGACAGATCTGCCCGGTGCCTCTCCCTGGCTGCCGGGAGTTGCTGGCGATGCTCAGCGTTCCTTGGCTTGTGGAAGCATCTCCCCCATCTCTGCCCTTCACACAGCATGCTCTCACCTGCATCTGGCTCCAAATGTCCCCTTTCCACAGAACATCAGTCAGTATTATCGGGGGCTACCCTGTGACAGTTCAACCTCACTGTTACTAATTATATCCACAAGGGCCCTATTTCCAAATGAGGTGACACTCAGAGGTGGCGGGGTTAGGGTTAAACATATTGGGGAGTTTGTGACATGGGTGGTAATGCAGGAGGGTACTGCCACCCTGGCGCTGGGAGAAACAGGAGAAGGTGCTAGCAGAACCTGGAGGCCAGGGTTTCCTGGCAGCAGCTAAAGCCAAGGCAGAGGCCACCCTGCTGGGACTAGGCAAGAGAGGCAGGTGTGGCCAGGACGCTGCCCAGCAAGGGAAGGAGGGGACACCCAGCTTCTCCCTTCCCCCCAGTCTTCCTGTCAGCCCCTCTGGGAGTCAGAGCCCTCCCATGCCCTTGAGGGTGTGAGTGGGAGGGCACAGGTCTGGGGACATCACCACACTTCCCTACTGACAGCCACACACAAGGAAACCAGGGCTCAGAACTGCTGGGTGGTAACTTGCCCAGGCTCCCAAGGGCAGCTTACATCAGGGTAGAATTCAAACTCAGATCCAGCTGGCTTCAAGGCCCTGCTCTTCCCATTACACTCGGTCAGCCAGTGGGATAGCAGGATCCCTCAGGGCCCTGACACAGCCTCAGCTGTATATTAGGCATCAATAAATATTTATCAAAATGCAAAAATAGTAGTGGAAGACTCATTACCAAGTGAACAGCCGAGATGACAGGTGGTTTGGAGTTTAGGGACAAGAGGCCTGCGTTAGCCAGAGTGGTTTCCAGAGACAGGGTAAGGAACACAGATAGCACTGTCTGGCCTGTGTGGCTGCACATGGTCCAGCTGTGACAATGACTCAGCAAGTCCCCACCACTTGCCCTCCCAGAGCCTCCCTAGTCCAATAAATCAGGGCTGTTCCAAAGCAGAGGCTGTTCACACACGTATGTTATACAAACAGGCCAGGCAGGGGGTTAAAGTGAAGGAGAGGCCACCGCAGAAACGCCAGTGTGAGGACCGGAGGACAGCAGGGGTGGCACTAACCCTGACATGCACGGACTTGGGAGGGAGAGCTCCTCAGCTCCAGCCTGCTGTGCCGGGGGCGGGCCTCACAGAAGGCTTCTTCAAGAGAAGCCGGGTACTGAGTATGTGCATTGGAATGTGAAATTGCAAGATCTTTAAAGGATGGTAATTGATTCAGATTGTTAATAGACTGTGTGGGTGATATAATCATAACAATATTAGTGATAATCTTAAAGGTCAAGTTTGACCTATAGGCTGCCAGTTCTGTCTTTCTTCTGAGTTAACCTGACACAGGGCTTGTTAAGCAGGCGTCTTGGGGTTCTGCAACCCAACCATTGTGCCTTTGGCAGGGTCTGGCTGAGGTTATGTTATTTAACATAACCTCTCTCTTATTAGAGAGAGAGAGAGAGACAGGGGGAGAGAGGTAGGGAGAAAGACAGAGGGAGAGTAACATGGAGAGAGAGGGAGCAAGGGAGAGACAGAAAGACAGAGAGAGAGAAGGAGACAGACATAGGGTAGGAAGGAGAGAAACACAGAGGGAGAGAGAGATGGAGAGAGAGAGAGGCAGACAGAGGGAGAGAGACACAGAGACTGGGGTAGAGAGAGAAAGAGACAGAGAGGAAGAGAGAGAGGGCAGGCTAGCTCCTTCCCCTGGAAGGTGAACACGGCTCTGTGTGGCCGCAACTAACAGTTCCCGGCTGGCCCCTCCTCAGCTCTCTGAGGCCCAGTCAGGCCCACGTGGCCCCCCGGGCCTCTGGCTCTTTGCTATCTGTTTATGGATTGTCATATTTCCTAATTATGCTGCTCAACCTCAGACAAGTAGCCCCAGACTCACCATGACAGCTGGACGGACAGTGGGAGAGACTGGGTCAGGGGCAGACAGTATGTCGGAGCTGTGGTGAGGGAAGGGGTGGGGGCCCGAGGGGTAGCAGGGCCCTGATGGCAGTGGCTGACCACCCACGCCTGGCGTTCCTCACTGGCACTGCCCTGTTCACCCACACAGCAGCTATGTGGGTTAGGTGCTGCTATGTCCCTGGTCTACAGAGGAAGAGATTAATGTCCAGAGAGGTCAATGTTCTGCCTCAGGAAACACAGTGTTTACCTGTCAGAGCCCCAGAGTGAGTGACCTTAACTGAGGTGACTGATGGATGAGACGCCGCAGGCCGGTGCAGTCCCTTCTGGCCTCACCCCTGTGATGCACGGCTGGTCTCCTCCAGGCTGCTCTGTGGGGTGGGGGGGAGGAGGCCTGTGTGAAGCTTCAGCTGCTGCAGCCTGGGCAGACCTGGGGTCCGGCCTGGACACCGCCCACCATGCCCTGGACCTCGGGGCCCACTTCCAGCTCTGTCCTTTCCCCAACTCACTGATTTCTGCTTCATTGTCTGTTAGTTACTCAATATTCACTTTGCTCTGAGTTTTTGAGCTTCTTATCGTGGACATTTAGGTCATCCACTGCATAGCTTCTCACTAATACTTGCATTGGAGAAGATTCTCCCCTCCTCATCACTTTATCTGCCTCCCGTGACCTTTCTCTTGCTGTAGTTTCCTTGGTACTGAGTGTAAACTATTTTTCTTTTATTCTTCTTTCTTTTTCTTTTTTTCTGTCACCCCACAAAATATTTGTTGATGTATCTTAATTTACATATATTTGGGGATTTTCTAGATGGCTTAATGCTTCTGTTATTGCCATCTAACTGAATCCCGTTTTGTTCAGAGTGTCCTATTAATACATACGTGGTCACTGCTTTCCAATGGTACCCAGACTGGCCTTACCCTGGGCCTGTGCTCTACAGCAACGGTTCACAGATGGGAAGAGTTGCCCTGCGTCTCTCATTCTCCCTCTCACCCCCAGGACCTTTTGCAATGTCTGGAAATACTTTTGGCTATCATGCTATGGTCATCTCCCGGGGAGAGGCCAGGGATGCTTTTAATATCCCACGACACATAGAAACCACCCCCTTTCCTCTCCCCCACCCACCACCACCATCAGTGAGCTGTCCTGGTAACAATATTAACAGTGCCAAGTTATAAAACTCTGGGAAATGTTGCTTCAATATTCTATGACTTTACTGAGTCCTGTCTACTTTTTTATCAATTACTCAGAGAGTGGTATTAAAGTTTCCAGTTGCAATTATGAATTTATCTTTTTTTTTTTTTTTTGTAGTTTTTTGGCCAGGCCAGGTTTGAACCCGCCACCTCTGGTATATGGGGCGGGTTCTGTTAGTTTGTTTCAAATTTTAAGAAGTTCTATTCTTAAAAGCATCCATATGTTGAATTGTTACGTATCATTGATAATAGAAACTTTGGTCATTATACCATGACTTTATCTTCCTGTCTTCACCTAAAATTTCATCCAACCTCAGTAAATTTTCTTAGGCTTAAGTTTTCACGACGTGGCTCTCCCTCTCCTGCTTTCAAATGGCTTCGTCTCTGTATTTGAAGTGTGTGTATCATAAACAGAATGTAGGAGGGTGTCGCTCTCTTTAAATCTAATTGGACCGTACTTGTCTTGTTTCCGGCCTGCATTCACATTTAGGGTAATTTTTGATATATTTGGGTCAAAGTTTACTATCCTGAACTTTATCTTCCCCTTTAGCCCACGTTTTTAAATCTTCTTTTCTACCTTTCCTGCCTTCTTTCATGCAAATCTGCTTTATCTCCTGCATTGAGTTTGTAAAGTTTGCTTAATTTTGTCACCTTGTGCTGACGAGTTCTCACGTAGTTAACTGTGAAGCTCAGTCATTGGCGTCTGTATGTTACAGACGTGTCTTGCCGTTTCTCCGTTTCCCTGTAGGAAGGTAAGAGACGTAGAAGGAAGGAGGGGATGACTTCCTCCCGCTTATTTTAGATTTTGTCTTTCTAGTTTTTTTTTTTCCTGCATTTTGGCTACGACATACGTAGGTATGTTTTTCTGTGTACCAATTCCACGTAGAGTCATCTTTCTTTGTGGTTTGACAGTTTTCTACCAATTCTCAGCTACAAGCTCTTATTTTGGCTCACGTGGTGCCGTGGGATACACGCGAGTCTCCGTGTTCAAGCTCACGTTTCCTTTCCTCTGCTATGTGGCTGTTAAGCCGTTCTGATGAATTCTCTTTCAGATCGCGTATTTTTCATTTCTAGTAGCTACTGAATTTTTCTAATAGTTTTTGTCTCTCACCAGTTTTTTTCATCTGTTTACTCATGTTGTAATTTCCACCTTTGAAGTGTTTTGTATTTATTTTACAGTATCTGTTTTATAGTTTTAAAAGCCCAATATTTGATCTATCAGATCAGAAATTTGATCTATCAAACAAACAATATTTGTTTCTATCAGTTGTTTCCTCCCTTGACCAGGGATCAAGTTTCTTGATTTTCGTTTGTTTTATAATTTTTGACACCATGTTTAAGATTGTCTGAAAATGAATAGTGGAGATGGAACTCAATGATGTTTCCCGCCAGATAATGACGTATTCTTCACAACAGGCTGCTGGGAGGGGAGGAGAGGGCGCTGAGTGGACCTAACCTGTATATAAATGGGGGTTTACGGTCTTCTATTTAAATGTAGTACACAATTGGCTTCAATTATTTCAAAAGAGATAAGAAGATATCTCCTTGGCCTCTGGATACTGAAAACAAACAAACAAAAAAAACAACCTAGAAATCTCCTTATGCTGACAGCCTGGCTGCTGTATTTAGACTGCAGTGTCTCCCTGCTTCTCTCTTTCTGTCTCCACTCAGATGTCAGCTTTTGGGATCTCCTGGAGTTATTTTCGCCCATCAGTCATGGCCCAGGAATTCTGCACCTCTGGGGGCTCTCTCTGACCTGCTGCCCAGGCCTCAGCCTTCGGAAGCACTGCGCAGCACCCCAGCTCAGACTGCTTCAGAGGGCTCGCCCTCCACCCTGCTGCCCTGACTTCTGTCCTTGCAGGCCCCTGTCCCAACTTCCAGAGGGTCTCTGCAGGGCACTCTGTGGAGACTTAGTGCAACTGGAACCGTTTGTCCCTGCTGCCCTGTCCAGCTCCTGTGCGACCCAGGAAACACCAAATTCGCAGGAGTTACTGTTGTCTCTGCAGCCCCTCGCAGCGCCCCCCTGTGTCTGCCGTGTCCTTCAACCTACCTCTACCCCAACCTGTGGGTTCTCTGAAGTGTCATCTGTGTTCCCAGCCTGGTAACCCTTTTCTTAACGTTCTACATCTTACTGATCTGCTTCCTCCTACGTCTCTTCCCAAAGGTGTGCTCTTGAATGACAGGGCCTGTGTCTGTTCACCTGTGCTCCCCCGGAATCATCGGAAGAGTGCCTGACGCTGCAGCCACGTTGCTAGGAGTTCTGTGCCCGATGAAGTCATCACGGATGTCAGAGCTTCCGATTTATGTGCTGCTGCCTCATCCTCCCAGACGGGTTTAACAAATTCGTTATCTTGGACATTTGAAGTAAGATTTAATGTCCTGTTTTTTCTCATTATTGAACAAGAAGGGGAGAGAACCATTATAATAATGACTAAGGAAATGTTGACGAGCTGACATTTAAAGGGCATTGTCATTGAATTTGTCACACAGCCTCGTAGAACTAAATGGGGCCTTGAAGCTGGTATACTCAATCTCAGCGTTTTAAGGAGCAGGAAGGCCAGCTGCAGCTAGAATGTTTTTTGATTGTTTTCTTTGAAACACAGAAATTCGGGAGAAAATCTATGTCTGGAGACTAGAATCTTTTCTCAAGTTTGTAAGACAATGGCTCAAAATACTTACTGCAACAAATATCCTCAGGTACCCCAATTTCTGGCCACCCCCACGTACCCATACTCTTGCCCTCCTCTCAGCTTCCATTTCTATCTGGTCTCTCTCCTGCCATCTTGCTCTTTGACGAATGCCATTCCCTGCTTCTTCCAAGAAGCCCTTCCTGGCACCCCCATTAGGAGTGCCGTCCTCTGGGCCCCCCAGCCCTGCACCTTGCATGGGCCCAGCACACACTATGAGGCCTTATAGCACCCATGACCGCAGCAGTTGCTGCCCCCGAGCAGGAGCTCCTCGATGGCCAAGGCTCCTATCCCTTCATCTCCCCATGCAGGGGCCAGGCCAGGGCCTGGCAGGCTCACAGGTGGGACTCAATAAACACTTAATCATAGAGGAATCCTACTCCCGCTCTGCATCAGACCATCCAGCCCCTTCACTTTCCTCATCTCTAATCTTTACAAAACTCCTACCAGGAAAGATTATTGTTATAAGAAAGGAAACTGAAACTAGGAGTTTGAGTAACTTGCCTGAAGGTCAAACAGATAAAAGAAGACCATGTTTATAACTTGTTTTTTTGATTCCATATCTGGTGTTCTTTCAATTGTATCTTTTTTTTTAAATTTTCTTTTATTAAATGATAGCTGTATACATTAATGTAAACATGGGGTACAGTATAGCGTTTCAATTGTATCTTAAGGGGAGAGAGAGAGGGTGGAAGGGTGAGAGAGAGAGAGAGAGGAGAAAAGAAAGAGGAGAGGGAAAGAGAGGTGAGACACTAACATGACATGCTGCACTTACACACACAGATGAGGAACGTCGCATTAACAGGGCAACACTGCTGACCGTAACAGGCAAATGTGTATGAGCACCTCTGAAGGTCAAAACATACAGACACGAACACATGAACATGTCACGTGTGCACACAAAAACACAGGCATATTTCTTATATTACATTCATTTGTACGTCTAAGATAGTACTTTATATGAAATAGATACATAGTGAAATTATTACCCAAACTACAGACATCTACATATGAAATACTGGCCCTATTTAAATGCTAAAGGCCCTGCATCTCTCTGCTCAGTGAAGGCTGCAGTATTGGGCACCTACAGCAGGTGTGAGGTGGGCGCCGGCGCCCTCCATCTGCCTGTCCACCTCACACTGTCCTTGGATTCCTAAGCGATGACCACCCTGAACTTTCTGGTTTGGAGCTGGAGTCCTTTATTCTGACCTTCGGTCCCAGCTGCCACTGTGGAAAGCCAGTAAACGGAACTGAAATTAAATGACTGGTCAATTTAATTAACAGAATGGAGGGGAAAGTCAGCAAGCCTGGGAGGACAGGAGGGTGTGGCCGTGGCCCAGCAGGTCAAGTGTCATTGTCCAGGGCAGACAGGCAGACGGTCCTTGGCGTCCTTTCTCCTGCAGGAGAAAACTCTCCACCTTCGGAGGATGGAAGTCTACTGTGCTAGGGTTTGCCCAAAGGCCCTAGGGAGTCTGAGGCCACCAACAACCAGACAAGTGGATGCTCAGGGTGGTCAGGGGTGTCACCCAGTGCCAGCAGCAGGAGGCAAGCCTGGAATCCGGACTCAGGACTGAGGTCTCATCTCTTTCTCTTCCTTCAGGTCTCCTGTGGAGGGCTGGGAACCACAGTTACCTGTACTTTTTCTTGCAGTTGTTCAGGGACAGTAAAACGCTCACTTCTCACTCTGAGGGACCAGACGCTGCAGCCGTGTACGGACTGAGTGCCACTCCATTACAGCGCTGGCTCGGGGAACACTTCCCTCCATCTCAGGACTGCGCTTCCTGGTCGCAGAGATCAAACATGGAGACAAAGATATGGCCTTTCCCCAGCCCGGGCAGCTCCTGCCTGGGGCTGGGAAGGCAGGTATCCCTGCAGGTCGCCTCAGACTCCGTGCTGGGCAGTGGGCCAGGTCTCATGACCAGCAGAAGCAGCCCAGTGACACCCCTGTTGCCACCTGGCAGACAGAGGCTCCTGTGGTCCTACAGCCCCCTTCGGAGCAGCCCCTGAGCCCAGGCCCCTCTCCATCCTGCACATCACACACCACCCCCCCACACACTGTGTTATGGGCTCTTCCTCCGCAGGACCTGCTGCCGCCTGCCCTCGTGGGCACTGTGGCTCTGCCCTCCTTCAGTGTCCAGCTCCCCTGGGGCTTGTCGTCTCCATCTCACACTTCTCCTCGACTTAGGAATAGTGACCCTTCTCTCAAAGATGAGGAGATGGGAGTTTATGGACAGGAATGACCTGCCCCCAGTCACTCTTTTGCTGCTGGGGAGAGCTGGGCAGGGCGGTGACACAGAGGCCATCCTGCCTCTTAGGAAACCTCTGGAAACCGAGGTTTCCCCTTAAACAGAAGACCTGTGACCCCTTTTCCTGCTGCTGACATAGTACAACTGCACACACACAGGCACACGTGTGCTCACACGCATGCACACACAGACATGTGAGCACACACATACTCAGATACATGCACTCACACAGGCACATACACACTCATGCTCACACACATACACACACGTGCTCGCACAGACATGTGAGCACACACATACTCAGATACATGCACTCACACAGACACACAACATACACACTCACTCACGCATACACACGTGCCCACACAGACGTGAGCACACACATTCTCAGATACATGCACGCACACAGGCTCATGCACACTCACACACACATACATACGTGCTCACACAGACACATGAGCACACACATACTCAGATACATGCACTCACACAGACACAAGCACACTCACGCTCACACACACACACAATTATGCTTACACACACACAGACTAGCAAACACACGCACCTGCTCAGAAACACATGCACTCACACACATACGCACACACATACAAACACACATACACACACACTGGGTCTTCATGTCAGAGTCATGGTCAATACGTTGCCAAGCCGACATCAGCTTAACACTACCCAGACTGAGTGATCTCAATGGCCCTGACTACCAAATGTGCACAAATTGTAATGGTGACATTCAGTGTGATAACTCAGGGAAGAAGCCCCGGCAGACTTGGGGAACCCGAGGCCTTAAGGAAACTTACGCACCTTCTAGTCCTTTCCTGCCGCAGCCCCTTTGACTGGACCCAAACTTTCCAGAGCAAGTCGTTTTATTAAAAAGCATGCCCCAGAGAATGATGAAGCCTTTCCTGCCGCCTTTGGTGCATAAAAGAATTATCTTGAAACTCAGAAATGATCAGAAGGCCGCAGGCTCCCTACCCCTTTTAGTAGGCAGTCTTGGTCGTCTCCCCAGCCGCTGCTTCCTGGGCTACCTCCTGATAAGGTGATTTGGTGGGAGCACCCTGCCCGGCCTCCCCCGCTCTGTGCAGGGAGGTGTCTGCTTAGCCCTGGCGTGGGGCAGCCAGGAGATTGAGGCAGGCTCGGGGTGTTCTGTCTTGCTTCCTTTTCTTGCCTTTCGGGAATGTGATCTGTGGACTGGCGGATCCTTCCTGCAGCTCTGAAGGAAGGCAAAGAGAATGGCAGAGGGGTGAGTTCCCAGGGCTATGCTGTGAAGCTACAGAGCCAGTTCTTCAACTGCCCACCTGCAGACTCCTTAGGAAATCGAGAACTGTCCTCTGGGGTAAGCCTAAGCTGCAGGAGAAAGCAGTTCAACAGTGCAGTGATTTTGCAAAGATTTTCCATAGCAAAAAAACGAAATCAACCCAAATATTCAGCGAGTGGAGAATGATTCTCTACCATGAAAATATTGATATAAAATAAATTTCTACACAAGGATTTAGAAGAGTATTTAGGATGTGTTTGTAATAATATTGGCGAAGACTCAAAAAATGAAGTGATAGAACCATGACATATTTATGTACTTCATACATATTCTAAACACATTCAAAATAGCTTTTTCTTAGTTTTTTTTTTTTAAAGTCACCTGAGTTGGTGGATTGCTTGAGCTCCTGAGTTCAAGACCAGCCTGAACAAGAGAGAGACCTTGTCTCTAAAAACTAGCTGGGGGATGTGGTAGGCACCTGTAGTCCCAGCTGCTCAGGAGGCTGAGGCAAGAAGATCACTGGCGCCCAAGAATTTGAGGTTGCTGTGAGCTATGACACCACAGCACTCTACCCAGAGTGACAAAATGAGACTCTATCTCAAAAAAGAAAAAAAAAAGTTATAGGAAAAACACAACAAATTATTTTTTTTGGAGGGAATATTTGTGAAGATTAAGTTTGGTGAAGATTTTAATTGTAACATTTAGAGTTCAAATTTTCTAGGAAATCTATTTTATAGGAAGAGCAGAAATGGACATACATATACATCTATTTATAATATAATAAATATACGTGGGGAGAAGAAATAGAAGTATATAGCAGAGGAGCAATAATAATTCCTCCAGTCTCCACAGATTCCTGGATTTCTGCAGAAAACTATAAATAAAATTATAAATATGAATAATAAAAATAATTAATTCCTGAAGAAGATTCAAATATAAATAAAAACATGGATGAACCAAATTTTGTAACTTTGAAACAAGGTTAGCCATGCCCGCCAGGCACAGAGAGAAACAAGATACTTTTCCAGACAGGAGCCTCTCTCTGGGGGCGTCACCTGTAAAGCCTGCTTGGCTCCCTGATGTCCCGTGTGTCTTCTCTAATTCATACCTGGTGCGTTATGATCAGATTTGACACACTGTAACTGTGCAGGAAGCCAGGGATTTGCCCACGGAAAACCATTCTGCAAAACCAAGTGAGTGGCATCACCCCAGGGTCTAGGCCGAGGCCATCTCCCCAAAGAGCCTTTCCAGACCACTCTGAATCACCACCCTGCTTTATTTCTTCTAATGCTTGAAAAACTATCATTTGTTTACTCATTACTGACTTCTGCCACCTAAATAAAGTATGTACCCGATTAGAACCTGCCTGACAGTAACGGGCATTCAGCAAACATTTATTGAATGCATCATTCCTTGTGGCCCCTCTAGTCCCAGCCCCAGTGTTAGGTGCTGGGGATAAAGAGATGATGACGACCTGTATACTATTTAGCATGAGTTTGCTTCAGATTTCAAAATGTGAAGCATTTGGGCAGCAAGTTGTTATCAGACCGACGGGTACACAGGTGAGCTCGGAACTTAAGTTTTAATTCCTTCCTTGTCTGGAGAAAACCCGTATCGCACATGTGCCAACACACTATGTACGTATGCACACCTGCAGATCGCCTGCTGCTCTGGTGTTTATAACAGCATGAGGAAGCACCATCAGAGACAAAGCCCTGTAAGTATATCACTGAAAACTCAGACTGATGGATAAGGAGGAAGTCTCACTCTTGAGTCCAGAGCTGAGAATTTCTAAGCCCCATGTAGAGAAAGTGCCTCGCCTGGGCCTCCAAACACAGCCTCACATCCTCTTTACACAGCGTTCTTGACACAGAAGTGGTGAGGACTAGCAGCCACGTTCTAAGTAGCACAACCAATTAAATGCTATCATCTTTGTCTTAATGATCCTACAAAATCCTAAAACTGATGCTATAATACTATTAAAAAAATTTGATTTGTTGCTCAAAGTCGACTTCCTGTGGGGACTATAGAGGGAGAGAAAGAAAAGAAAGAAAAAAATATTTATTTCTCAAATTTTGACAATAAAAAAGTAGAAGTGACATAACCAGCCAGGTGTCAGTCGCTGTTTCTCTCCAGAGAAACAGAAACAATAGAATATAGATATATCCAGAAAGAGATGAATGTATTTTAAGACATTGGCTCAAGCAGTTATGGAGGCTGGCAGGGCCGCTATCTGCAGGGTGGACCAGCAGGCTGGAGGCCCAGGAAGAGCTGATGCAGGGGTGTAACTCCAAAGACCATCAGCTCGAGAGCCCGCTCTTGAACATGGAGTGGGACCCATTGATCTGCACTGTTCTCAGTGCTGGTCTCCTGGGATGCTGCTATCGTCATGGTGCTAACAGCTGTAGCAGACAAACATCATGAATTAACGATAATGGATGCAGGACTGGGGGAATATGAGGTCTCTCCAAAGACCATCAGCTGGAGAGCCCGCTCTTGCTCAGGGGTGGTCAGTCTATTCATCCTGTCACCTGATTGCACCTGGTGGGATGAGGCCCACCTACGTATGGGGGGGCAGTCTGCTTCACTCAAAGTCCACTGGTTTAAATGTTAATATCATCCCAAACTCCCTCACAGAAACATCCAGAATAATGTTTGACTGCATAGCTGGGCACCATGTCCCGGTCAGGTAGACTCAAAAATTAACCACCAAAAGCCAGAAATATTCCCCGTGTCACCATGTTTTTTCACGTGTGTAAGGGTACCTCTCTACATGACCTTTAGGGTCGGTCCCGGCAGCCCGTTGATGAGTCCCTGCTGCGACCCTGAGAGGGAGAAGCCATTTGGCTGGCTCAGGTGCTATGCCAGCCACATTAGCCGCAGCTGCTGGCTTCCTGCAGGTGACCACACCCAGTCCAGGTGCCCATAATGTCCACAGGGCTGTGGTTGGGGGGGTGGTCATGGCAAGTGGTGAAGGGCACAGGGCTTGCTGCCTCTCAGCACAGGCTGTGAGCAGACGTGGCACCTGGGGGCCAGGTGTGAGCAGGCACCTGGAGCAGAGAGTGTCATGACAACCAGGTGGGGGCTAGAATGCTCAAAAAGAAAGTGACTCTCAGCCCCTAGGGGCACTACCAAGTGCCCCGTCTTCTCTAAACAATGTGCCGTCATCAGGAGAATTATGCTGCTCACGCACCCAAAACAGAGTGAGTCAGTCCTGGGCCCCTCTCCAGATCTGCTGCCCTGGGAACTGACTGCGCCCTGAGCCCACCTGTGACTCACTCCTGAGCATCAGAGTGTGACAGAGTGGGACCTTCCTCTGCATGGGCAGCAGGGACAGCTCTCTGGGAAGAGTAGATAATGGCTCAAGAGGCCTGGGGTGGGAGGCTGTTTGGGCCTTCAAAATACAGCTCATTAACCTCCTCTGCCACAGCTCACTCCGACTGAATCAGGAGGACTGCAGACAGTCCCTGCTACCTAGGACCCAGATGGCTCAGAAAGAGGCCACAGCCCTGGGCAGGGACCATTACCCATACTTCCCAGCAGAGGGCAGGCTTCCGTCAGGAATAATGAGCATGGGTGCTGCTGGGCTGCTGCCCTTCAGCCTGGACATCCCCTCCTAGCTCATGGGTCTCCCCTGCACCAGCCTTGGGTTTTTGTGTAAGTCCATATAAAGAGCCCCAACCCAGGAGGGAGAGCCCACGGTTGTCTCTCTGGGCCACAGTCCCCAGGGCCTCCATCCATGGGTGGCCAGGAGGGTCTTTAAGCAGGTAGGTTTTCGCCACGGTGCTGGAGTCCCCCCCTTCACACCCTGCCCCTGCACCTACCCAGTCTCCTGGGGACAACTCACCACTTGCAGAGGCAGCTCCATCAATTGAAAAGGAATTTGAGTACCTGTTGGCTTCTGCTTGGCACCTGCCATCTGCCATGTGGTGCTGGGGAAGTCACTGTTCTCAGGGCTGGTCTCCTGGGATGCTGCTATCGTCCTGGTGCTAACATCAGCAGCAGACAAACACCATGAATTAATGATAATGGATGCAAGACTGGAGGAATATGCAAATTAATCGTTTGCAATCTGCATTTCACAGACAAGTACAGAGGCTTAGAGTTGTTGAGTAAACTGCCCAGGGGCGCACAGCCCAGGAAGTGGGAATGAAAGTTATCAGACCTCAGGTTCCTCAGACTTTACATACAGGATTTGCACCCAGGCCTCCGAGGCCTCCTCCGTGGTCCTCTGTTCAAACCCTTGGTGACTGGAAACTGCTTTCTTCTTCTGAGCTAAGCCTGTCTCTCTGTAGCTGCCATTAATAGGTTCAAGGTTCTCTCCCTTTGCGACCAGGCAAAAGAAACCAGCCGGATGCTTTTTCCTATTAGTGTCTTATTTATGAGAAAGAAGTAAGTTCCAACCCCCAGTGCTTTGGTTTTCTACATACGGAATCTGAGGCTCGGAAAGGGGTGGCCATCTTATTAAATCACCCACAAGTTCAGGACTTGAATTTGGAGCACTGAGTGCAGTTCCCTGGGTCCAGTGGAGGACAGAGGAAGAATTTTCTAAGGAGGGGGAAATAACACTGCTTGATGACAGCACTGTGCAAATTATCCGGGGCGGGGGCAGGATATTTACTCTTCACTGTGAGCGAGGGGAGATTCGGGGAGCAGGAACGTGGAGTGGAACACACTGATCTGCCCCAAACTTCTGGGCAAGCTGTGCTTGGCCTGGGAGCAGCTGCTCTGGCTTCTGCCAAGGTGTGGGGACCCGCAGACGCCCTCCTGGGAGGCCCGGCATGGCCGGCTTCCATGGCAGGGTGCTGACCACCTGTAGCACGGCAGCAAGGAGATGTGGCATTGGGGTCAGCATCCCTCCTGTGGGACCGCAGTGTGCTCCTCCCCTCTTCTCATGGTTTAGAAGCTCAGGTCTCATCAAGGGGCTCTGGGAGGTGCTGCCAGCTCACTGACCCCCAGGGACAGTCACAGATGTCACATAGCATCACCCTCTCCAGGTCCCTACAGGTCCTAATTGCTTGCCCATGCTCTGCGAGGTGATCTGTGGGAAACAGTGTAGGAAATGCTGCCTGGGGTGGGGGGAGGGTCTCAAGCTCAGCAGGATGTTAATGGAGCTGCATTTCCCCATTGCAAAGAGTGTCTGGAACTCGCTGGGCTGGACATCTCCTGGATGACCATGTTGTCCTCACTGCTCCTCTCTGCTCCCCTCTCCCTCCTCCTCCTCCCGCTCCCTGCTTCTTTTTCTTCCTCCTCTTCCTTCAATTTTCTCATGAAACATCTACTTACAACTTACAGAACACAATTTCAGAGGCCTGGGCTGGGAGATAGACACATTTTTGCCAACGATGGAAGTTGCTGCCTCCTCCTGCCTAGAATTTGGGTTTGGGATTGTTGCGGGATGAAAGGGTGGGGGCTGGACTGGGTGGGGTGCAGGGACCCTCAGGCCTCTGCTACCCAAATCCATGGCCTTCAACCTCTATCTTATTGAGAAACAAAAATTCTGTCTCAGTTTCCTATTTGGCACTTAAGGTTCTGTCTAGGACTGGGATCCGCAGTCCCTGACTGGATCTGGGTGGTCTTTTTTTTTTTTATTATTAAATCATAGCTGTGTACATTAATGCAGTCATGGGGTACAATGTGCTAGTTTTATGTACAATTTGAAATATTTTCATCAAACTGGTTAACATAGCCTTCATGGCATTTTCTTAGTTATTGTGTTAAGACATTTATATTCTACATTTAGTAAGTTTCTCATGTACCCTTGTAAAATGCACCATAGGTGTGGTCCCACC